>CAJNOI010000973.1:0-21429 GCA_905250115.1 Adineta steineri | reverse complement strand
ATCATGTTAAATTCATTCTCTTTCTCATAGAGTCCAGTAAGAATAAATTGTTGGCTTATTTGTGTGTCCGCACTTCACTGATTGGTCTAAAAAATAATCTTAATGAAAAAGTATTATTTTCTATAGAACTTGACCAATGGTAATCGAGATCGAGGAACTCAAATCTGAAGTCAAGTTTTTGAAATTGTTTGAATAAATCGTTTGCTGGTAGTGAAGACACACGGCTCCTGCGAGAAGGAGCTGAGTGAGTCTTCCGACCAGCGTTACTTGTAGATTTAAAAGACCTAAAAATATTCAAGATGAAGTCATAATATAAATCAGAATTCATGAATCAACTTCTCCAGCTGCTATCTTGCATATAAATATCTTGATATAATTTACATACTACTGACTATTTCAATGAGTTTTCAACGTTATAATTGAAATATTTTAAGGAATTTATCGATCATTAATAAATAAAGTTATATTCAATTTGATTTATTAGATATAGATACGATCACTTCATCCTCAAATGATAAAGGCCTTTATGATTTGGGTACATATGTTTTTGATGAATATTTATTTAGCTCAATTGGTACGATGGTTTCATACGAGTTTATCAAGGAAAACTGATGATTATATTTATATTAAATTTATGCTTATCTTTTTTTTGTAATAATAAATCTATTTTAACTATTACTCATCGTTGTCAATTTGACCTGAAATCAAAATATGAAGAAGATTTTCAAATAAGTTCAAGAAAGATTGTACAAGATGATCTGTTATTTTCTACTTCATATAATCTTAAATGAAATATTTACATTTTATTCTAGTTATACTACATTGATTATTGCTATTCAATAAATGCTTGAAGATGATAATGATAATTGTTTATCAGATGGAAAGATTTGTTTGGAAATTTTTTATCTCTTATTTTTAGTTACGCGATCGTGATCGTGAACAATTAAAACAAAGTTTTGTATGTATTGATACAGCTATTGATAATTTACGATAATAATATCAAGATTATATTGTTAGTGATATTGATTCACGTGATTGTTTACGAAATGAAGGAAAAAAATGAATTATGGAAATATTATGAAGAAAGATATATATTTGTATTTACATAATAAGTTTAAACTATAATGACGTATAAAAAGAATAAGAAGAGTGTATTTTATGTTATAGAAATGTAAATATCATTTGAATAAATAATCGACATTAGTTTTAATTATAATAATACATTCAAGGAAACTGTTGTGTGGCTTTGATTTGTTTCAAAGAACAATATGACTAATTTAAAATTTCTAATTTTATTTATTTTAGAATATTGAACAGAAAAGTATTTTTTAATTTACCTCTTGGTGGATATTTGTGAAAATAGATGAAAAAAATATATTATGAAAAATTTTTATTGCTTTGTTCTGATTCATTTTCGTCTATCGACAATGAAAAATATTTATAAACCTATTGGTACTCTGTACACATCAAATCATGTAAATATATAAAAGATATTTGTTGCATTTTCTGCTAGAAATTTGTTTATACAGTTTTTGTACATCCTTTCTTTTTAATTATCCTTATATGACATTGAGCGAAAGCAATTTTTTATTAGAGATATGAGGCAAAAAAAGATACATATGACAAAAAGCGATATATATGAGAAAACAAAGATATATATGTTAAAAGCAATTAGAAGAAGAGTTAATGTTTATTATGCAACATATTGAAATCGAATAGCAACATTTGGTGCTTTTTGTTTTGATTTTGCTGCTTTTTTTGCTTGCATTTGTTTTAGTCTTTCAGCTTTAACAGGATCAATTTTAAACACGTATTTGAGAATATCCATTATTATAACAAATGAACATGTTAATACTAGAGCAACTATTGCAACGCTTGCAAATGATTTACTTAATGCTTGTTTAACTTTTAATGCACTTGTTTGAATTTCACAATAATTACCATAATAAAGTGATGGAGTTAAGCATATACAACTCCAACTCATGTTAACTGTTCGACATATACCATGATTTTGACATGTTATATTAACACATAAATTAACTTTAAGTTCACAATGCACACCAGTAAAACTTTCACTGCAATTACAATAGAAAGTTGTGCCATTATTGTCAACCGTAGTAGAATTCACTTCAATACATGTTCCATTATTCCTTTAGAAATAGAATTTACATAAAATAAAATTAAAATAAACATAATTTCTTACCAACATGTATCATCTTTACATATTCTTCCATCATTTTGACAAGTACTACCTGTATAGCCTGTTTGACATCCACATCTGTATCCTAATGCTACTGTCGCATCCGGAAAACAAGTTGCTGCATTAAGACATGGTTGTGACATAGAACAAGTATCTGATGTAACATTACAATAAGCACCTATACTCGTTCCTGGACAGTAGTATGCTGGTGGTACAGGAGTTGTCGCCGTTGTTGCAGTTGTTACTGATGTAGTTGTTGCTGTTGTTGTTGTTGTTGTTGTTGTTGATGTTGTGGTTGATGCAGTAGTTGACGTTATTGTAGGTGTTGCCGTTGTCGTTCTCACAGCAGTACTACTTGTGGTACTACTGCTGCTACTCGTAGTAGTACTGGTAGTAGTGGTCGTGGTAGTACTACTACTTGAAGTACTGCTAGTGGTAGTGGTAGTGGTAGTAGTAGTTGTACTTGAAGTACTGCTGCTACTTGTAGTGGTGCTACTTGAGGTACTACTGCTGCTTGTAGTGGTACTGCTAGTGGTGGTCGTGATAGTAGTGCTGCTTGAGGTACTGCTGCTACTTGTTGTAGTACTTGTGGTGGTAGTAGTACTACTGGTGGTAGTAGTAGTGCTACTTGAAGTACTGCTGCTGCTCGTGGTAGTACTACTTGAAGTACTGCTACTACTCGTCGTACTGCTACTTGTAGTGCTGCTACTGCTCGTAGTGGTACTACTAGTAGTGGTCGTAGTAGTAGTGCTACTTGTGGTACTGCTGCTACTTGTTGTAGTACTTGTGGTGGTAGTAGTGCTACTTGTGGTACTGGTGGTAGTACTAGTAGTGCTACTGCTTGTAGTACTGCTGGTGGTAGTAGTAGTAGTAGTGCTACTACTTGTGGTGCTGGTAGTGGTAGTAGTAGTAGTGCTAGTTGTGGTACTGCTGCTGCTTGTGGTAGTAGTAGTGCTGGTGGTGGTCGGTATTGCTGAAATATAAAACAATTGTACTTTATTCAGTCAAATTAGTGAGAATTTATACTAAAAATATTAATATGAGTTCAAATGATTCAAGCATCATGTTATTTTCATTTTTTCAACTTTTCACATAATAGCCGCAAAAAGAACTAATTATCAACTACAACTTCAGAATGTTCCATTATATAAAAATAACTTACGGCATGAATTTGATGCTAAGATTAACTTTTGCACTCGATTGTTACTTCTATCAGCAACATATAGATTTCCATAACTATCGAAGCTTAAAGATGTTGGATAATTTAATTGACTTGATGTAGAACCAGGTATTGTTGCACATCCAAATAAACATCGAAAACCATTTGGTCCTGATCCAACTATTCGATGATTATAACAATCCGCAATAAAAAGATATCCATTAGCATCTAATGCAATACCATATGGATTATTAAGTGTAATAGTTCCTGGCGCACTAGCTCCTGCTACGGTTGTCCCAGTAGATTGTCCAACAGCAAATACTTGCACCCTATTATTAAGAGAATCTGCAACATATAAATTAATTTGAGCATCGACAAAAATTCCAATAGGTTTATTAAGTCTGGTTGCTGTTGATCCCGCTGTGCCGTTGCCAGCAACAATAGTTGATGTAAGTACATTATCATTCAACCATTTCTTAACAACTTGATGAGACGAAAATGTTGAACAATAAAGAGTATTACTAATATCAACAAAAATACCATAACATGCATACGGAACTGACATTACAGAAGTACTTATATTTGAGTTTAATGAAAATTTATCAACTCGGCTGTTATTGTTTAAACCATTATCAACATATATATCACCTAGAGGAGTAGCGAAAAGATCATATGGTGTATTCAAACTACCAGAAAGAATTCTATCAGGATTGATACTTCCTTCGAAATATACTAGAACCTGATTGGTTTGTTGATTAACTACATATATAGTATTATTAACACTAACAAAAACACCAGTTGAATTTATTCCAATAGTACTACTATTGGCGAATGTAGTTGCATTTGTATACCAAGTTGCAGATGAACATAAGTTTGGTTGATTGGTAGTTGTATCTAAAAATAAAAATAAATTAAAAATCATTCGTAGTATTGTTCGAACATCTTCATCAAATGAAATATTTTCTAATAAAAAATATTAATCGTATACTCGATCTTTTAAAGATCATACGAGAGTTAGATAGTTTAATATAATCAGAATCAATTTTACAATTATGTCTTTTACAACAACTCTCCGATTAGATTTTATTATAGTTATTGAATCTTATAAAAAGAAGATCTTAATTTACTTACTATAAACATTGGTTGTTAAATAAAATTTTTGAACTCGATGATTCCAATCGTCAGCAATAAACATATTTCCATGAGTATCAAAAGATAGAGCAGTTGGATAATAAAATTGATTAGATGCTGAACCGAGAACTTCTGTACATCCTACTAGACAACGATATCCATTTGGTCCTGAACCAATAATACGTTGATTGGAAGTATCCGTAATAAATAGATAACCATCAGCATCAAGAGTAACACCACTAGGACCAGAGAGATTAATAGTTGATGGTGCTCCGGTACCAACTATTGTAATACCATTTAATTGATTTAATGAAAATAATTGTATTCTATTGTTAGTATAATCAGCAACATATAAACTTAAATCTGTATCAACATAGATACCACGAGGATAATAAAGTGCATTGGATGTTGATCCTGCACAATCTATACCAGCAGCAACTATCCACATATTTGAATTACTATTTAATGATTTTGTGACAACTTGATGATATATAGATATAGAACAGTAAATATTATTATAAATATCAATAAAAAGACCCCAACATCCGCCTTTGACATTCATTACTGAAACACCAATCGTTGAATTTACTGTCCATTTATCGACTTGACTATTTGAATAACCATTATCAACATAAACATCACTATTAACTGTAACGAATAGAGTATATGGTAAGTATAAACCACCACTAATATTCCTCATAGGTATGGTACTACCTTCAAGGAAAACCAGAATAATAGATTGAGACCATTCACTTAAATAAAGAGTATTGTTAGTATCAATAAATATATCGTATAGAAATCCGGAACCGCTGTCGAAAACAGTCACTCCATTAGCACTCCAAGTAGCATAAGCGCTGAATGTTGGCCGGTTGTATGAAAGACCTACAAAAATATATTTAACAAAGATTCTTTTAATTACTGTTAAATTGAATCATTTTCGTAGTTATGACCTAACTGAGCAATAACATACAACGCCTATGAAAAACTATTAAAAATCTCGAATATTCGTTTTCTTAAGTCAAACTTTCGAAGACTCGTGGTAATCTTTTATTTATTCCGTTCATTTATAGTACACTAAACAGACACTGTTAACTAAAATTGTTCTCACTTTCTGTAGCCAGATTTGCTTCCTTAACGAGCAGTACGCTGAAAAGTAAGATATACTAATTAAATTTCATATGCACAGTTGGAAAAAAATATTTTATAAACAACATACCTGTCGCAGAAGATGCATTTGTAGAATTTGTTGCATACGTAGATGTTAATAAAGGAACTGATTGAGTACTATTCATTGATGTTACTATTAAAAATAAATTTAAATTTTTAGTAAAAAAAATCCGTAAATAATTACCAGTTGTCATTGTTGTCGTTCCATCTATAAAAAAAAACATAATTTTAAGAATCATCATTTTCTTTTCATGGGAGAGACTGTTATTTCAATAGTACATCTTTAATATACTAATAAGAAGATTATCGTAAGAGAAAATCTATTTTGAAAAATAATATCTCCCTATAAAGACTGACCGAAAGTGTAACACCTTAAAAAATATGATATTAAATTAGTCATATTTATCCTTCAACTGATGAACGGCTCAGATGAAATAATTTTTTTAAAGCTTAGAATTAAATTTAACTTACTGCATCCATTTGTTATTAATAAAAACTTTTGAACGCGATTGTTGGACGTATCAGTAACAAATATATTTCCATAACTATCAAAACTAAGACTTGATGGAAAATATAATGTGGTAGCTGTTGAACCATATGTTCCAGAACATGCTGCTATACATCGAAATCCATTAGGTCCTGAACCAATAATACGACAATTATAACTGTCAACAATAAAAAGATATCCATCAGCATCAAGATTAACTCCAGTTGGATGAGAAAGTGTAACAGTGCCTGTTGGTACTGTTGTTCCATTTATTTGCCTCGATGCAAATTTTTGAATCCTGTTATTAACACTATCAGCTACATATAAATTGAGATTTGTATCAACAAAGATTCCACGAGGATTATCAAGTGTCAATGATGTTGATCCATAGCTTCCCGTTCCAGCAACAGTATTCCAGATGGGTAAACGTGTACTTAATGATTGTGAGATAACTTTATGAGAAGCATACATTGAGCAGTAAAGCGTATTAGTAATATCAATAAAAAGACTATAACATGCTCCGCACATATACATCACTGCAACACTACTTGTTGAATTTAACATCCATTTGTCAACTTCATAATTTGAATAGCCATTATCGACATATACATCACCATTATCTGTGGCAACAACACTAGCAGGATAGGCTAAATTACCCGAAATAGTTCTTGTCGGTGTTGTGCTGCCGTTTAACCAAGCTTGTACGCGATTATTCGTCCGATCAGCCACATAGACAGCGTTGTTCGTATTGACAAAAATACCATAAGGATTTGCGCCAACTGTAGCGTTGGTGGCAAAAGTTATAGCCGTAGAATTCCATGTTGCATTTGCACAAAATTTTGGTTGATTGTATGAGATGCCTAGAAAAAATAATAAGAATGATTTTAAATCTAACAATAGACATTCTACATTCAATTAGTTTATTCATAATGATCTCATAGATGTTTATTTTGAAAGAAAGATTCTTGTATGAAGTTAGATATCTTATTTTAACACTAAGTATATTGACAATTTTAATAAAATACATGCCTGACGTTTGCCCGATATACAGGAATAATAACCACATATTGAAAAAATCAAATAATGTCATATTATTTATCTGAAATGAAATTAACAAAATATACGATCTTCAATTTATAGGTATTTGCGTATAATATAATTGTATATGGGGTCATTCAAAAACGACCCTACTTTGCAGATGAAACTTTACGTAATGGAATTCATTATACAACAATGCAGCATCTAAAAGTTTCTTAAGGTTATTTTATGAGTCACAAACTAAAAGGATTATTTAAATACTAGTGGTAGAAATTAAATAACCCTATCGTCAATAAATATCACAGACATTACCTTCATTGGATATTCTATTAACTTCAGCACATTATATCCTACAGTGAAGGGAAATAGTTCAAAATGAAAGCGTCCTCTGTCATAAGGGCAATTTACTACAGATGATGAGAGGCGTTATTGATTGGCACTAACTGATATAACAACACTTATGTTGTATCTCGCATTATAATCCGTCAGATACAGCGCTAACAGCTTTTTTAAATAATATTTTGTAATATTCTTTTGAAATAAACTGAATAAAATATACCCATAAAAAACAAAAAGAATAGTGAAGCATTTGCTAAATTAATATTTTTGTTAAAGAACAACATAGAATAACTCTTCTACATATTAAATTCTGTTTTATTACCATGTGCCCATGATATATTTTGATATTACATTTAAAATATTTGTATGTATTTACAATAATCTAATAAATACTTTTCTAAGATGTGTATTTTATTATTATTTCTTTAATCAGGACTACGTTAAAGTTACTTTTTCTTTGTCATCAGAAGGTTTTTCAAAAAAAATGTATTTCTGAATATTATTTTTTTTTATTAGAAAAAAGAACTACTACTTTTGCTTATTGCATTTTCTTTAACTCATTTTCATATTAGAAAATATAATTATGAAAAAAAAGAATCAAATGTTTTTTTTTGTTTTATGTTTCTATGAGATAGAACCATTATATTTGATTGAAGATCTATATCGAACCTAAAACATCTGTCAACTCATATTTTTCAAAGAATATTGAAGAAAACATTATTTTTCACTGAACCTATAACTTCTCTATATATCTAGGAACGACTTAACATTAGTTTTCAAGTATCTAAAGTAACTTCTTCAAAATAAATCATATTTACTGTATACTTCGAAACATCTACATAATGTGATCTAGAATTATAAAAAAAGCGTGAAGAATAATGCTTATTTCAATTAAATATAAGATGCTATCCCTAATCAATGTAATATAAAAATAAAAGCTTCCTTTGAACATATTAATGATCATTAGTTTCAGATTGTGTAATACTCGTTCATAAATTTAATAATTTAAATGAGTATGAGTGATCACAGGTTTCTAAATTCTATATCTAATAAAAAGTTAAGGTAAATTATCAAAATCACGAGAATATATGACCAGTAGTATAAAAGAAATTTATTCATTGGTATATCTCAATAAAGATCACAGATTTGCCTATTCCATCAAAGTATTGATAGAATTTATAATAATTAATAGTTTAATTTTTCTCTTAATGTGTGATTATGTAGTTGGAAAGCTTTCGATTTATTTATCTTACTTGATATTGGTGAAATAAATAATCAGTTGTGTTATGTTTGTTTAACTTAAATTTATGAAAAATATACTTCTTTAAATAGAAGAGAAAAAAGTATGGTATAGGAATATTCTCGAGTGTTATTAATAAATACTTGTAATTTCACTTTATACCATCACGTAGTTAACGACTGTGTTTTCTTTTTAAATATTACGCATGGTTTACCAGATGTAAAAACAAAAAAAAGTAATAGAATATTGAGGAAATACTTGTTTAAGATTTGAAAAAAATATTTAAGAGCAGATTAATAATCTAAAATATAATCATAAGAAATTCTAAAAAGATTCAAGTCAATTATTAATTCTATTCCAAATAATAACTACATTTTTCTATTTAGAATTATTAAGGAAATAAAAAAATAATATCGTTCAAAGATAATAGTGATGAAAAAGAAAAAAAAGTGTCATTCATAGATATGATAACACAGTTTACCTATATTTAAATCTTGTTTCGGAAAGTTTTCATTTGTAAAAGCTCTTTAACTAATAAAAAAACTTACTTATTCAAAAAGAAAATAGTTAAGAAAAAAATTCATTTGTTATTACAGAAAATATATGACTCAGCAAACACATTTATTTTGTTTATTATTGAATGCACTATTTTCAAAATATAGTATAATATATTCACTGGAAAACATAAAATAAACTATAAGAGAAAAAAAATAAAATGGTAAAGAAAATCTGTTATAGTAAAACCATACTGATATCAAAAATACAGTACAAGATTTTTTTTCTGTTCTGTAGTGAGAAGAATCTTGTCTGATGAGATAATTCTTATTCTGTCAATCAACTTCTTGTACATCTTTTAATATTGAGCATTTGATTGTTTTGTGTTTCTTATTTCCCAATACAAACTATACTCATATGTTTGATATATAAAATAAGATTTTTTTGTGCATTTAATTAAATCAAACTTTTTTCTGTAAGAAAATATTTTTTTTTTACAGTCATTATAAAAAAAAGAAAGAGAATAGTTTTAATTTAGATAGTTTTTTTCTGATATAAACGAGGAAGAAATTATTGATCATTCGTAGTTAATTACAATTCTGATATATTATTTCAAAGAGATAATTTTATCGTATATATTTATTTTTTATATTTGAATAAAGAAGTATTCAATGATCTTTTGATGTGAATGATAAATAAGTAATAATCGATACTTGCAGCATCTGACTTTTCTAGTATCTTTCATGTATTCTGTATTATTTACGCATGATTAGTCAAACAAAAGAAAGAATAATCTTTCAATTATTCTCTTTCCCGTAGAGAAGAGTCTAGTAGAAATAAACTGTTTGCTTTCTTGCTTGTATATCCGCCTTCAGAAATGGTGCGAATCAGCCAACATTGGGGGAAGGGGCGGTAGAAAACTTTTTTGTGGAAGTGTAGCATCATCTTTGGTAAAAAACCTAAGAAGATTTGCCAGTTTTGTTGAGCAAAAAATAGAAATTTTCGAAAGATTGACAGGAGGGATTTTACACACCTGACACGCTCTTCCGCTCCCCCCTTCCGGTTGCGCAACTCCTGATTAAGGGTTTTCCTACAGTTTTTGATACACAGTCAGATGGAAAAGCATATTTTGTAAATTATTAATGGTTAAAACGGTTGATGTTCGGTCAAAATCCGTTTTAATGCTGTAACTCTATTATTTATCTTATTATTACACATGTTAATGCCCATTTTTGCATTATAGACTTGACTGGAAATCCATCTACAAGAATGTTCAAATCTGGTTTTTCAGACAAGAATTTGAAAAGACGAAAGGCAAGATCGTCGACTAGTGTTATTATCATGGCACATACACAATCTAATTTTTTCCAAGCAACAATTAGTTCTGTTTGGGTGTAATCTTACACCCACATTCTCTTATCAATTATCTCGTAATATTTAATTAATATGAAAATCTCTTTGAATTTTATGTAAAAATTTGGATAAAAGTTGTTGTATCAATTAGAAAATAAATGCATTCATAGACCAATTAATTTAATAAAGTAATTAATATTATATCGATGATATCTGGTTAAGAGAGGAAACATGTAATTTAACAGAAAACCATTTTACACCATCATATTATTTATTTTCAAATATCTTAAATATTCTACCTTTAGGGTGAATGTCGGTGTGAATATGAAAATAAAGCTCACTAAATCTACATCCATATTCTCAAGATGATCTCTAAATATTTGTTTTTTTTCTTTCTTATTATTAATCAATATTTTTATTACCTTATATTTTATAGATGATACTAACATCAAATGTCATAATCTTATTTTATATTTTATTCTATATTGGAATAGATTAACCATATTAATATGATATCCAGTTCTCTATATATCGTTTAATGTGACATTTAATGTCTATTTGATGAATCTTTTTCATCTAATGTTGAACAGTGAAATAAATGTTGCGTTCATTTATTTTCTTTCATACTCTTCAACTATATACTAAATTCTCTCATCGTGTCTGCTTTTTGTTCTTTCTACATGTGAATCTTTATGCAGCGTAGTAAAAATACAATATTAAAAAAAAACAAAATAGATCTGTATTTGTTTCTGTTCTGTACTAAATCAACGCACATTTTGATTTGGTTGATTGCTTTCTCTTCTGCAAAGCAAACATATTATTTTATATTTTTGATAGTACATAAGAAAAAATTTGTCATTAGCCTTGTATAAGTCATTTGTCGGTTAGTGGCGCGTACATATCTAGGTAAGTAAATGAGCACAGATAATTATTCGAAACACAAGGAGAATTTAGGTTATCAATATTAAAATCATTTTTGTCATTCGATCTATGTTTATTGTATTTATTAGAATAAAGTCTACACTAGCAAATTCTTTTCGATTATTTTCGCAATATAAGATAGAGCTATAGGCAATGAAAAACAACTCCTAATAGTAGATTAATTAAGAGATATCTGTTATTATAATTAATGATATTGTGATTCAGTTTATTTACTTCGTTGTTTTTTACATGATACAATGTCCTATTGGATTAATATTAGCATGCCACGCTGTGTATATTTGTCTTGGCATACAAAAATATCTCAGTTTGAAAATAAATGTATCTGCATGTCATATTAGTATTAAATATATACGCACATGTAGAATATACAGGTAAAAAAAAGATATCAATATTTCTGTCCTCCTTCGCATTGTTCTAATTTTTCTTTTAATTAGTAGGTCACTCACATTTTACATTATATTTGCTGTACGAATAGAGAAGGACGAAAAACTAATAGATATTTGAATAAGTTTTGACTATTGTATACAGACAATATGACTCATAAATACAATAGGATAAACATACTAAATATTTGCTACTGATGACACAAGATCGTGCGAAGTTTTTTACTAAATAAATATCATCAAAAATATATTATGATCTATTACTATTTGTCTTAATCAATAAATATGATCATTTTATGAATTTTATGATAAAATTTTGTAAAGTGTACATTCTATAAGCTACTATCAACAATCAAATCTTGATCAAATGATGATATTCTCTCTCATTATCCTTTTCAAATTATAAATGAGTTTCTTTAGTTTAATTCATTTTGAACGTAGAAATATTTCTTGTGAATTAAAATTGTTATACATTTGTCACTCATATAAGATAATAACTACTGGTGACTAGAAGTATGCAGTCCAGAATAAAGATCTTATAGAAAATCTGTATTTTTAAACGATTTATTACTAATAAATCTTATAATATAGTTTTCTCGCACCCAGGATCAAAAAACCAAGAATGATAAATATTCAAAATGAAAATTTTTTCTGATTCTAAAAATGAATTTATAAACTAACAAATAAAATCTCTTTCAGTGCGTAGTCAATAAGATTCAAAATTGATATTAATGACGATATTATTTTTGTTTTCTTTTTCTTTAAAATTGTAGATCATATAAACACGAAATGGCTGCTGCAATTCGAGAGAATATCGATAATGTTAAGAATAAACTCGATCCATATTTACACAGTGAACAAATTGATTCCTATTTGAATCCTATCGAACAGAAAATACATTTAGAACGTTCACTAATTGTTCTTGGTATGTTATTATTATTTTTATTCTGTTACTACTTTGTTTTGATCATCTTAGGTTTGTTTCCTATTGTTATCATCTATATGATCTTTGGTGGATGCAATGATTTTGTTTGCAATTTTATCGGTATTCTTTACCCTATATGTGCTTCGTAAGTAAAATTCCATCTGTGTATCTTGAGAGCGTGAGGATTAGATATTCAATTGAAAAGTAAAATATCTAAATTAGTAATAGATTTCATATATATTGTTTATCTTGATAATTTCAATTGAATTATTTTATTTGTTAAGATTATCAATTGTTAAATCATCAGAAACAAATTATGTTAAAGAAAAAGAATTACTCATTTATTGGATTGTTTATTCATCACTGATTTCTATTGAGTATATTGGATATAATCAATTTCATGCATTACGTATTTATTGGCTTATTAAATTAATTTTTCTTATCTGGTTTATAAACTATGGTGCTGCTAAAGCCAAGAAATTACTTGAATTTGTAGCTCTTGTAAGACTTCTTCAGAAAGGTCAGTAAAGTTTATGATCATATATAATTACTGAACAAAAATCATAGAAAAAATTCTAAATTGAATCTTATTCGAATATACTTAAAGTTATTTTATTGATTATTCTATCTATTGAAGAAATTGTGATACATTTATATATGTATTATAGAACTGGAACAAGAAGAAAACGAAGAAGAGGATAACGAGTCAGAACGTGTCAAACTTACTGAAGAAATGATGATGGTTGAATATGAAGAATCCTCAAAAGTGTGTGTCGTAGGGGTCACATTCGCTAATGAAGATATGATCCTTGTGTCTAATGTATTGAAAAAACTCGACGTAAGAAAATAAACTTTTCTTTATTAACAATTATTAGATGAGAAATTGAATTAATACATTAAATTAGATATATTATTTTCTTCCCTGTTCAACTGGAATAGTTTAAAACTCATGTACAATTCTATGATGAGGAAAGAAACTTTTATTCTCCTACAGAAACAAAAATATGTTAGTTATTATTATTCTTATCTTAGATGCAGAAATATTTTCATTATCCATAACTTTATGAAAATAAATATTTTTTGGTAGATTTGCAATTATGATGATCTTTGATTTCGTCATTCAGTATGAAATCGATTTCTTACTCATTTCCATTTTCACTTTTACACAGACCCTCAAGAAATTCATATTGTATTGCAATACAAACGAACCCGAAACACTTCAATATCTGGTTGATGGATTACAAAGTTGCACAGTTAAATTCTTTCTTGTTTCATTTTCTAATTTTCATTTCTAATGAATAATATAGGACCTAGCTACAATTAGATTGGTTTCAATCAGTCTGGGTGACATAGGAATGCAATATGTGGCTGAAGGTTTACGAAATAATACGGTAAATTTGTTTATCTCTCTTATTTCTATTTTGAATTTTTATCACATAGACATTGGTTGAAATCAATTTTTCAAATACTGGTTTGGGATCTGAATCAGTACGAATTTTGGCTGAGGTTTTAGAAAATAAGACTGTAAAGTTCTTTTTCTTGTTATGTTTTTTATTTCCAAATCGAATTTTGTTGCAGGCATTGACTACTCTCGATCTCTCAGAGAATAATATTGAAGGTGACGGAGTTCAACATCTGGTTAATGTTTTAAAAAACAGCACAGTCAATATATTTATCTATTCATCTCGCTCATTTTCATCTTGATTTTTTTCGATACAGACACTGACTGATTTATGTCTTACCTCGAACAAGATTGGAGACGAAGGAGCACAGCACTTGTGTGATCTCTTACGAAATACCATAGTATATATCTTTGTCTAATTAGATTTATCTCATTTACATCTGTATTATTGATATAGACACTCACCACACTCAAAATTGGTAACAATGATATTGGAGAGGAAGGAATTCGACACTTTGCTGATGCTTTAAAAAATAATAATGTGAATCTATTTACTTATTTATCTATTGCATTTTCAGATTGATTTATTTTTTCAGACAATCACAACACTCGACCTCGGCTCTAATAAAATCAAAGATGAAGGAGCCCGATATTTGGGTGTTGCTTTACGTGATAACACAGTAAATCACTTTTTATGTCTCTTAATCTTTCTTATTTTCGTCATTATTTTTTCATATAGACACTCAATGAACTGGATCTTGGATCGAGTGAAATCGAAGCTGAAGGAGCCCGATTTCTAGGCGATGGATTACGAAATAATAAGGTCACTCTCTTTTTCTTTTGATCTCTCTCATATTCATATTAAATTTGTTGTATAGTCACTTACCAGTCTAAAGCTTTCAGGAAATATCATCAAAGACGAAGGGGTTCAACATTTACTTAATGCTTTAGAAAATAACATTGTAAATCTTTTTCTTTATTTATTTTCTCACGTAGTTTTATATTGAATCTTTTTATTATTCAGATACTCAACCACCTTGATCTTGCATGGACTGAATTTGAGCAAGATGGAAAAAAAGCGATTGAAGATTATGTGGAAAAGACAGGATGTTCTGTTTTTAAGGGATTCGATTTTTAGATCAACATTACACAATAACGAACAAAACTTTTAGAAATTCTATTTTTTCTAATCATTATTAGATTATAGTTATTATTTATCACAAACTAACATATTTTATCTAAATAAATTATATAAGGAACAAGTTTAACATTGATCAGAACTATTTTTACTTTAAAAAATATTAGAAGTGATCAATTATATTAAATTCCATTAAACAAAATGTTTTGATAATAGAATAAAAATTGGTGATTCTGTTGGTGATATTTTTACAATAGAATATAATAAATAATGTATGACATACTAAAATGCAGATTCAAAATAATACTATTCAACTTTCTTAAAGATAAGATTAAAAGATACTTAGTTATCAAAACCACAATGTACAAAAAAATTGAGGGTGTGGGTGTGGGATGAGAGTGTCTCGTATCTCTATCCATATAGACACGTACATCCATGCACACACCCATATTGTATTGAAATTGTTGTTCTAGCATACAGAAATAATAAACGGCATATAATCTGATATAGAAATCTTTTCAAGAATTAGTTTTTTAATACCAAAACAAACTTTCATCTGAATATCTCATAGATAAACTTTGTCTTACTTCAAATAATATATTATTTGATAAAGTACTCAATAAATTTCTTTTCTCATGTAAAATATATCGTTCTTCAGCATCTCTTTTTTTCAGAAAGTTTATTTTTTCAATTGCTATCAACAATGGTATTTTATACTCAAATTATGAAGAAGTTTCTAAATATTTTTGTGATTTTCAAAAAAACTATTTTCAATCAAACACTTCAATCATTTTGTACGAAACATTTTGCTTGTTTTAACACAGAACAAAAACTTTTCTTCGATCTTACTTTCATCAATATTAAGTCTACAGTTTTTTTTCATTTATTGGCATAATGTTTAAAGCATGCTCGATGCAAAAAATTTCACAAAGCTATTTTCATTGTCTTTTTAAAATAAATTGTATATATTCATCAAACATTCATATAATGTCTGACAGAAGTGCGTAAGAGAAAAACTAATTCGGTGAGAGAATTGTATTTTTCTTTCTACCTTTATTCAATTGTTGGCTTCTTTTTCGTTCGTTCTTTCGATAATGTTACCAACAAATGTGTTTGCTTTGTTCTGTTTCTTGCTCTGTACAATATTTTTTTCAAAAATAGCTAGATGAAATTTGTCCTTGAGCGACAACAAAAAAACACACTCGAAGTCGTCGAAAAATTGGAAAAAACCAAGCCACTGCCTATATAAAGAAGAACGGTGATCTTTCTTTTCATTCAAACAAGAACATTTACTGACAACTTTATCTTCAACAACAGATTGCAACAAGATCAAAATGAGCGAATCAAAATCAAATCAAAACGTTGTTGCATTATCCAAATCAACTGCATTATCAAATATTCGACAACCACGACGACGTATGGCACAAAACTACATTCTTTTATGGGTAGATACCAGCATCGATCAAACAAACGAAGATTATGAAACTACATTAAAACAAATACGAAGTGTTACTAGTGATGTCAATGCCTTTACGCAACGAGATGCATGCATCGACTTTCTTACAGATGCTGAAGAAGACGTTAAGTCTTTTCTCATTGTCAAAGATACTATGTTTCAACAAATAATGCCCCTTATCAATGATATTCCTCAGCTGGATGGTGTTTATATCTTCAATGATATTAAAACCCTACATGAACAGTGGACAAAAAAATTCGATAAAATCAAGAGCATTCATACCATCGTCGATGATCTATGCCAAGCATTACAAATCGGTATCAAGCAGGTCAATCGAGACTCAATAGCCATGAGTTTTATCACAAAAAGTGGAATGGGTCCAATTGAGAATTTAAATCAGTTGGAACCAACCTTTATGTATACCCAGCTATTCAAAGAAATTCTTCTTGATATGCAACATGGTGAACAGGCCATCAAAGATTTTATTACATATTGTCGAGATCATGACTGCATGTCACCAAAATATATTGATCGTTTTGAGAAAGAATACAGTTCTCAATCCGCTATTTGGTGGTATACTTTTCCATCCAATATCTATTCAATGCTCAATTATGCACTTCGCTCGATGGAGGCCGATACTATTATTAATATGGGTTTTTTTATCCATGACCTTCATCAGCAAATCCAACAACTGCACCAGCAACAGATTAATAGTTATCATGGCAAATCATTCATAGTTTACCGTGGACAAGGTCTATCCAAAACAAATTTCGAGAACCTTCGAAAAGCACAAGGTGGCTTGGTGTCCTTCAATAACTTTTTATCCACTAGTACGGAACAAGACATCGCTCTTGGACTTGCTTATAGTGCGTCAGAAAACGTGGATATGGCTGGCATTTTATTTATAATGTCCATTGATCCTTCTATTATATCAGCACCATTTGCCTCTATCAAAGAGAGGAGTTATTTTAAGGAAGAAGATGAAATTCTCTTCTCAATGCATACCGTCTTTCAAGTAGTCGCAATTAAACAAATGGACAATGAGAATCAACTTTATCAAGTTGAATTACAATTAACATCGGATGATGATCAGCAATTACGATTACTTACTGATCGGATACGAGAAGAAGCTGGTGATGGTACTGGATGGCGAAGATTGGGTAACTTATTAATTACAATTGGTCAATTTAACAAAGCTGAAGAGCTTTATAACGTATTACTCGAACAGACATCTGATGAACATGAAAAAGCGATTTATTATGGTTGTCTGGGATATACCAAAGATTACCAGGGTGATTATGAAAAAGCTATTTGGTATAACAAAAGATCACTTGAAATATATCAAAAAACTCTTCCTTCAGACCATCATTCGTTGGCTAACCTACACAACAACATCGGTTGTGTGTACAACGCCATGGGTGAGAACTTAAAAGCACTTTCATTTCACGAAACAGCAATTGAAATTCGAGAAAAAACTCTTCCTTCAAATCATCCTTTTTTGGCTTCTTCATACGGCAACATTGGTAATGTGTATAACCACATGCGAGAATACTCGAAGGCACTTTCATTTTACGAAAAAGCAATTGAAATTCACCAAACAATTCTTCCTTCGAATCATCCTTCATTGACCACTTCATATAATAACATCGGTGTGGTGTATAGTCAGATGGGAGAATACTCAAAAGCACTTTCATTTTTCGAAAAAGCACTTGAAACCTTTCAAAAAACTCTTCCTTCTAATCATCCTGATTTGGCTTCGTCATATAGCAGCATCGGTAGTGTCTATCACTACATGGGAGAGTACTCGAAAGCACTTTCATTTCACGAAAAAGCAATTGAAACCTTTCAAAAAACTCTTCCTTGTAATCATCCTTCATTAGCTATTTCATACAACAACATCGGTGTGATATATAGCCAGATTGGTGAGTATTTAAAAGCACTTCCATATTTAGAAAAAGTATTTGAAATTCGACAAGAAATTCTTCCTGAAAATCACCCTGATTTGACTACTTCTTACAACAGCATTGGTGATGCGTATAGCCAGATAGGACATTACTCAAGAGCACTTTCACTTTACAAAAAAGCACTTGAAATTCGACAAAAAACTCTTCCTTCAAATCATCCGGATTTTGCGCAGTCATACAATCGCATCGGTACTATGTATGAAAACATGAGAGAGTGCTCGAAAGCACTACCATTTTACGAAAAAGCAATTGGAGTTCATCAAGAAACTCTTCCTTCAAATCATCCTTCATTGACCACTTCATATAATAACATCGGTATGGTGTATAGTCAGATAGGAGAGTACGAAAAAGCACTTTCATTTTTCGAAAAAGCACTTGAAACCTTTCAAAAAACTCTTCCTTCTAATCATCCAGATTTGGCTGCTTTATGTAACAACATTGGTTTTGTGTATAAATTTATGAAAGACTATTCGAAAGCACTATCATATTTTGAACGGGCTCTGGACATATGGCAACGTGTATTACCTCCAGCTCATCCTAATATCCACGATGTGAAAGAGAGTATTGAAATTGTAAAAAAAGAAACTATAAAGAATGGTTGATAAATAAATAAAAGAAGATTTTATTTACTTATTTTTGAATTAATTCTATTTTGTAGTGATTTGCCATTCGTACAGAGAACAACTCTGTAAAAAATAAAAACGTAATGGACAAAGACGATTGATAAGGTAATACACATATGTATGTATGTGTATAAAGGCTGTAGATGTGGGTGTTGCTGTGCGTGTGGAATGAGGGTCTGGCTGTAAATATTAAATTAATCACCCACATTCAGCCCACATCTTCACCCACATCCACACTCACCCCACACCCACCCACAACCACATCCACCCATAACCACACCCTTGCATAACCAGGACAATTATGTTTTAATATTTCTGTAGAAACAAATCAATCAATAATTAGATGAAGAGAATTTGCATCTAACACTTTGTACTTGATATAATTTTTATAAATATGAGCAAATTGTCTTTCTCGGAAGTACATAGGAGATTACTTAGAGCTAGTTTAGTAATTATCATTATTAAACTTTCTTTTCATTCGAAATCGATAATGTTACAAGTTAGATTATTCAACTTTAATTTTAAAGATAATTTAAAGTATAAACTGATATGACTAATCATACAACCAAGAAAACATTAATTCCATTCGTTTTCAGATTAATTACTATATTAACAAGCTATCAATCTGTTCGACCAGAAAATTCAGACCACATTCTTTATATTTTCACAGAGTTCTATTGTTGAAGATCTATGCATGGCTGTTTGAGTTGACCCAAATGGAAATGGTTCTTTTTGTTTAAACACCTACGACAATTCAATAATAAATAGAATTTTATATCTAAAAACAAAAAAAAGAAAATAGCAATGCTAAATCTTTCTTTAACAATTCTTCAAAAATCAAAACAATAATTATCAGTAGAAATTTCTTCAATGATAAATAATAAGGTTCGGAAAATGAGTACGTAAAAACATCAATGTATAACAATCAATATCTGTATTACCCGATAAATCAAGTATAAGTAAATTATTCTAAATAAAAAAAACAATTTTCTATTTTTTTTCTCGCTTAGAGGTTTTACCATGATTTTTTGTTCAAATAATTTTCGAATACCATTGGATGTAAATTTATTTTTCGATAGATTTAATGATTTTAGTTGATCTAATGTTAATTTTTCTAATTGATCCAATATTTCATCAGTTAATTGATTTTCTTAAAATAAATTATATACAAAATAAAAATGAGAAAAAAATAATTCATTACCTGATAAATTAATTGAATGAATAAACATAAAATTTTCGAATATTTTTAATATATTAATAATTTGTTCTAATTTTAAATTTAATCGTTGTAATGATAATTCAAATTTATCAAAAAATTTTTTTAATATTAATCGAATATTTGAATAAACAACTAAACCCATTTCTTTACAAATTTGTTCATAGGAAACTATTGGATTTTTTTCAATATAAACTGCTTTAATCTAATATTCAAAAAAAAGAGTTTATTTTGACAAATTTATTTTGTAACCTACATCTGATTCATCAATTGGTATAGCTATTTGAATAGTATCAGCTTCTGTCATACCTAATTCCCAATCTTGTTTATCATAAAGCATAACAAAACAAGCATAAATATTATAATTATCATATAAACGTTTAAGTACTTGATAACGAAGATTAGTTATAGTATCTGATGATGATCTAAAAGAAGAGATTTTTTCTTGTAGATATTTAATAATGAGATTTTCCTACATTGGTATTCGAAGTTTTTTATCTTCAGTTATTCGATCAGTTGTATTAGCCAGACATCGAAGAATTCGAATATGTGAGGTAGGTGGTGGTGGTGGTGAAAGAACAATAGTCGTATTTAATGATGATGTTGTAGATGCTTGACGAGATCTTATTGTTGATTTTGGTGTCATTAGTTGAAGCGATTTAACAAAATCGGAATGATCAATTTCTATAAGATCAGATATTAAATGTTCATTATCAATCATTGTACATTTTCGTTTTGGTGCAGGAGTATATAATGGTGAATCAGGTTGTT
>CAJNOI010000972.1:3876-20575 GCA_905250115.1 Adineta steineri | reverse complement strand
TAATAGATTTTTCTTATGAAATAGATTTTCATCGATTAAATTTTAGACTTAATGTATTTTAATAGATTTTTCTTTTGAAATAGATTTTCATCGATTAAGTTTTAAAAGAAATAGATTTTTTGTCCAAATTAGTTCAGTCTTAATTAGTCCTGTCTTAATTAGTTGGCCCTTACTTAGTCTTGTCTTAATTAGTTGACCCTTAATTAGTCTTGTCTTAATTAGTTGACCTTAATTAGTCTTGTCCTAATTAGTGTCGTCTTAATTAGTTGACCGCTAATTAGTCTTGCCTTAATTAGTTGACCTTAATTAGTTTTGTCTTAATTAGTTGACCCTTAATTAGTCTTGTCCTAATTAGTGTCGTCTTAATTAGTTGACCGCTAATTAGTCTTGCCTTAATTAGTTGACCTTAATTAGTTTTGTCTTAATTAGTCTTGTCTTAATTAGTTGACCCTTAATTAGTCTTGTCTTAATTAGTTGACCTTAATTAGTTTTGTCTTAATTAGTCTTGTCTTAATTAGTTGAGTACTAGATTGAGGATTGCTAATTAATTCGTTCTGAGCAGTTTATGGGTCACATACTGATGTAATGTCCTTAACCGTCCGATTTGACTATTGACAGTCACGGACGTCTGCATTTGAATAGTCCGTCTGATATGACCCTATATATACCCATGTTTTTTTTCATTTAGTTTCATTTTACAGGTTTTGATCACTTCATCGTATGTGGCTGGTTGGATTTAGAAACGTCTGAATTTGAATAGTCCGGTAGGTATAACCTTATATATACCCATGTTTTTCACATTTATTTTCATTTTAGACGATTGATCACTTCTTCGTATGTGGCTATTTACGTTCATGGACGTCCAGATTCGGATAGGCCGTCAGGTATGACTCTATATGTGTTCATGTTTTTCTCATTTAGTTTCATTTTACAGGTTTTGATCACTTCTTCGTATGTATCGATTTGGATTCAGAAACGTTTGAATTTGAATAGTCCAGTAGGTATGACCTTATATGTACCCATCTTTTTCTTATTTAGTTTCATTTTACAAGTTTCCAAGGGCGCATCGCGTAGGTCCATAGATATTGAAATGTTTGTAATTCATTTTGTATTTTAGACTTTACATGGTGAGGTAGGTCTATTAATAGACCTACTTGCAACTAAGCAATACGTATCTCCACGGGATGAACTGATCGCTTTTTGTGATGGTGGTGAAGGTCTATTGGCAATATGGAAGGCTTTCATAGTACGTTGCAAAGTAGCCAAATATGGAAATGTGCAACAGAACAAAAAATGGATCGAAATTTAAGGCCACGTTTAGATTATTTTTGTTATGGTCAGGGTCCTTTGGTACTAGAATGTGGCACTTGGTAGAACATCGTGAAATGGCTTTGAAAAGGTTTCCTAATGAATCCGATCAACGAAAAGATCTTAATAGTTAAGAAACTATTAACGTCGATTTTTCAAGGAAAAATCGATGTAAAAGTCATGATTTTTAATAGATGTTAAATTTGAGCAAAATCTGTTAAAACCTATTGTTTTGAAATATATGATTTTCATGGATTTTTCAATGATGAGAAATCGATTTAAATGGCACGATTTTCATCCGATTTTCATCCGATTTTTCATCGGCGAAAAATCAATTAAAATCGATTTTATTGGTAGAAATCATGAAAATCGGATTCTATTGATTTTTTAGGAAAAACAGATTTTAATTGATTTTTTGTTGATGAAAAATCGGATGTAAATCGGATGTAAATCGTGCCATTTAAATCGATTTTTCATCATCGAAAAATCGATGAAAATCAGATTTTTAACCTTTTTTTTTTACATGGGTAGTCTTTCTGCCAAAGCAAATATAGTTGCAGATGGATTAGCATCTATTTGTTCACCAAATGCTGAAGCATCACAAACACGAACTTGACTTATATTAAACACTCGTAATCTTGTATCACTACACAATCCCATTTGACAAGTTGAAATCGGATGTAATGCAGTTTCTAAATGACCATCAATAAAAGTTTTCAAGGGAACGTCAATACCGGGATATACTTCTTCTGCAATTAGATTACCCCAATCAGTATTCTTAATTAAATATCGAAATTTTTCAATTGTAACATTAAACACACTATATTCATAATCACTAATCGATTCCCAATTGAAATTAATAATAGGTCTATGATGAATATTATCAGAAATTGCAGTTACATTACCCAAAAATGAAGGATCTTGTAAAATCATGCGCAGTGTTATCTCAGCCGGTGTTTCACGATGTCCATTGGAGCCAAATCGGCATTGACGAGGTTCAGAATTAGTGAAGAGATCTGGTGAATGATAATTCGTATTTGAGAAATAGATTTGCAAATCTGTAATGTTATCTTGTCGTAATCCAGTATTCAACGTAATTATCCATGATTTACTTCCATTTGGTATAGATTTCACATACCCAGTTGAGTTTTTTCCAACATTTGGAAATGTTGAAGAAGTTTCTTTTACTCGGAGTATCATAGGAACAGCAACATGATCTCGAAGATTTTTTCCAACATGATAATTTGTAGCCACTAATGGAATACGAGCTTGAGCAAGTGCTACTGGATCACCAATACCACTTACTTGAAGAAGATGCGGAGTTGCAAATGCACCACCAGCTAGTATTACTTCTTTATTAACTTTAATAGTATATGAACCTGTTGCATTTTGAATCATCACTCCAATAGCTTTAGGTGGTGAGCTTTTATCGAACACGATTTTTGTAACCATCGTTGCTGATCGAATACGCAGATTAACACGATTGATTACTGATGGTTGTAGATAACCTTGAAACGATGTACCAAGAAAATAATCTGATTGTTCATCAGTTCTATTTTCTTTTCGATTGAAATAACGTTGAAACAAAGAACATCCAAGATGTTCTTGACCATTTATATCAGCATTATAACCTTTCCAAAGTTGACTAACATCTTTACAAATAGGTTCAAATAACTTGGATACATTAGCAAATTCAGGAAGATAAGTTGGATTCACTTGAAGTGGACCGTATTGACCATGATATTTTCGACAATCCTCATTGGATATACCAGTTATAATCTCATTATAATAGTAACAATAGTGATCTTCAATTTTTTTATAATATGGTAGTAAATCATCATATGTCCAATTAGCTGGCCATCGACGCATGATCGATGGAGATGGTCGAACATTGATACCACCATACAAACGAGCTGTACCACCAAGACCATTGAAATGTGGTAAATACATGATTTTATTGTTGGCAGCTCGTAATGGTAAACTAGTAATGATTGGATCATGAGGAGATACAAAACTGTAGACTGGCAATAAATTGTTTGGATCTATATGAGTAGAACTAAATTCTTCATGTGGACCACCATCTAAAGCTAATACAGTCCAACTTGATACTTCTGATAATCGAGAAGTAATAACTGAACCACCAGCACCAAGTCCAACTACAATGAAATCGAATTCTTCAGAATAAATCGATTTCTCCTTATTAACTTTGACAAACTTGGAAGTCATAACAGCTCCCCAAACACAAGCACCCAATGCAAGCAATACTATCACACCAAAAATTATTATCAACGTCTTTTTGCCTAGACATCGATCTTTAGATGAGTGTGATTCATTTGAAAGTGGTGCTATCAATACCATTTTTGTTATATCTGCACAATACAACAGAACAATTATAAAGCGTAATTGAGACTGAAAAAGTAGTAGACTTTTATAGTAATCAGACTAATAAAAGAAACTACCAAGTGTGTCATGTTTATTAGGAGGAAGTGTGGTTTACTTCCTATACTTTATTTTCAAAGAATATATGATCATAAAATGACTGATTATCTTCTTTTTTATATTGTCTTACAGAGAGTGTCTATATCACACATTATCTTGAGTCACAACCGCAAATAGAAATAAAACCATATAAGTCACTCAATAATCCACTCAAAATTATCACTTTTGTCGTTTTGTAGCTGTTAATATAACCACTTTCGGGGAAGTTTCATTTTTATATAGATGTGTGAAGATTAAAAACACCTCAATGAAATTCTTGCAGTTATCTTTTAATAGATTCTCGCTATCTGATGTATGCACATTGTGTCATTATTATACGAGTTTTATCATTTTGTATAGTCATGATGTTTAGGCAATGATGAAACGAGTGTCATAAAACAATTCATTCTTTCCAAGATAAAGACGTGTCACAAATATAATATCAATATACACTGTCTTCCTAATAAATATCATAAAGTGTCAATTGGAAGAAATGTTGGAAAAATTTATCTTATATATATATAACCATCCATCACTGCCATAATATCAGTTAAAACTAATTTGAAACTGAAACTTTACTTCTTATCCAATGACGAATCAGTCATCTATAGCAATTAATGAGTTGGTCGACGAAGTCGAACCAACAAATGAAGAAATAGAATCTTTGCCACATGTTTCTGATAGAATACCTGTAAATGTGTGGTTAATTATACTTTGTGAATTTGCTTATGGATTTGCATATTACGGTTTAAATGGTCAATTTCAAAATTACATACAATTTCCTGTTCCTGATCATAACGATGGACATCATCAACCAGGTGCTCTTAATAAAGGTCAAACAGTAGCTACAAGTTTAACAACATTCTTTCGATTTTATTCGGCATTAACATCTATGGTAGGTGCTATTGTTGCTGATCAATATATGGGTAAATATAAGACAATTGTTATTTCTTGTTTTATTTATATCATCGGTTTATTGATACTTTTGTTAACATCAATTCCACAATCACTATCAATTGGACTAGGAATGCCTGGACTAATTATTGCAATGCTTTTTCTTGGACTTGGAACAGGTGGAATAAAATCTAATATATCTTCTCTCATGGCTGAACAATATACACGTAAAAAACCATTCAAAAAAGTATCAAAAAGAAATATTGAAGTGATTATCAGTCCATCTATTACTACTGAATCGATGTTCCATTATTTTTATTTGGTAGTCAGTGCTGGCTCATTAGCATCGATTTTGACGACACTCATTGAAAAATATCATTCCTTTTGGTTATCTTATCTTGTTCCATTCGTAGTGTTTTTTATTGCCCTCATAGTGCTGTTAACAGGACGTCATAGATATGTGAAAATTCCTCCAACTGGTTCACTTTTAGTCAAATCATTCAATGCTATACGAACAGCTTTTATTCTTCGCCGAAAATATGGTAAAACATTACCACGGATGGCATCTATATTAGACTATAGTAAACCATCAACGTATACTTCGACAAAAGAAAATTTTAACTGGGATGATACATTCATTGAAAATTTGAAACAAGCATTTAATGCTAGTAAAATATTTTTATTTTTTCCTATTTATTCTTTGTGTACCAATCAGATACATGGAAATCTTATATCACAAGCAGCACAAATGAATACAGGTCCATTACCAAATGATGTCATTAACAATATTGATCCACTTATTACTATTCTACTTGTGCCAATATTTAACAAAGCATTGTATCCAATGTTGAGAAAAATGAAAATTAATTTTCATAGTATTTTACGTATTACAATTGGCTTTTATATGGTTTCAATTGGAATGGCATGGACAGCTTTTGTACAATCAAAAATCTATCAAACAAATCCAGATTTTAATTTTAGTAATCCATCTAATAATCTAAATGCTGCTTGGCAAATTCCATCGTATTGTTTCACAGCTCTATCACATATTTTTGCTTCAATATCAGCTTTGGAATATGCCTATGTCAAGGCACCATCTACAATGAAATCAGTTGTGACATCAGCCTATTTTATTACACATGCAATAAGTTCAGCCTTGGGTTTTGTTCTCTTGCCAGTTACTGTCAATCCAAAACTGACATGGATGTACACAGCATTGGCATGTGTAGCATTTATTGCTGGAACTTTGTTTCTCATATGTTTTCATCCAAGAAACGCCGTTGTGCATGTCAAAGAAGTTGAAAATGCTGTTGTCATTGAACAAGAAAAGGATAAACAAGTGACATTTCGTACCCTAAGTTTTGTAGAAGATTAACATGATATAAGTTTAACATATCACATAATCCAGATTTCGCCCATGCGAATCAATCAAAACAAACTGTTATATTTTTTTTCAGAAAAGACAAGCTCAGCATATTGGTACTCAACATTGATGCTAGTTTAGTATTGTGCTTGTAATAATAAGTAAAAGATTTGCAGTTTATTTTGTGAACGTTTTTTTTTGTATTATTTTGTTTGTTAATAGAAATAAATTTTAGAACTCTATATTGAAAATATATGAATAAAGTACTTGAAGTTCTAGATGTAGAATATTTAGATAGTTCAAGTAGAATTAATAATAAAAACAAATGAAATAATATCAGATGTGACAAAGTCAAGAAGAGATAATGAGAGAGTGGGTATATGCAAATAAAAAGAATCAAATAATGAGCCCAATTCGGTACAACAGAGTCCCTTCATCCGTCGTAATTCAACATGAACTGTAAGACTTAGTAGATATGAATGTGAGATAAATAAAACAGTTTCACATCCAAATATACGAACAAATTTCATGTTCTGCAGAGTATTTAACCTGATTCGGTAAAGCTTAGACTTCCTCAACTTTGATTGTGCATGATTTTGTATGGTATAAAACAACTATAGACAACTAGGTTTTTGCCGTTTTGGTATCGATCGTAAGTGGTCATAAAAGTGAGTCAAAATCATTGTATTCAGCCTTTTTCTTCCTTGTCAATATATGACACATCGCAAAATGTATTCTTTTGTATTTAGGAAGTACTTGAATAAGATAAGAAGCTACCATATAAATATAAAATATCACAAAGCCATACTCATTTCAATTTCTTGAACCGGTAGACAATGATCAACATATTCATTCTGTTAATCTGCATGTCCATCAACATACTAGGTAAGCAACATATAATGAAGATTGCCATTGATTTGCATTGAAAACACCTATAAGATTCATACTATCCTCATGTCATTTCATTTTTTTCAGGTGCTGATAGTGCTATAGCTGCTCCACCACCGAGTCCTCTTCCACATTTTCTCTATCAACTTCTTACAGAAGCACCACCGTCACCTCTTCCAGAAATTCTTCCAATGTCTGATCGTGATGCAGCAGATGGTTTCGTTCATTTAGCCAGAGCAATTAATATTCTTCCACTTGCAATGAAGAATTATAATTATACAGTTCAATTATGGGTGTTTAAATTAGATTATCAATGGATGATAAAAAATGGATATGACGTTAAATGGGAATGGTCAACGAGTAATTCAACGATCTATCCTCATCTATATGGAAATACAACAAAAAAAATGATTCTCGACGAAAGAACATGGACAAGACAACTAAATGAAGAATGGAATGCAACAAGCATCGCTGAAGATACATGGCTAACAGACGGTAGCTCCCGTTTAGCAGAGCAAATGACACTATTTTTCCCATTGATTTTGTTATTTTTGACCTCTTTCATATACACATGATTCTATTTTCTTTAAACGATCAAATGAAAGTTAACATTCATTTTTGATAAACAAGAATTGATCCATTTTTACTAATTTTTATGATATCGCTTGATTTCTTTTCGAAAACTTTGTATTTTGAAATATATTTTTTTTTGAAAGAAATCTTCGATAATGAATTACAGCAAGAATCAAAGTTTTGATATTTCTTTTGTGAAAAAAATCAAATCTTAATGTAACAAATCAGTTTCTTACCTTGTCGAATATTCTTTTTTTTTTTACAAAATGATGTATTCAGTTTTAACTTTCGCAGTTATAGACAACTTGTAGAGTCTTAGATATTTCACAACTTACTGCTCAGTTTATGAACACCAACATCGATCTATTAAATTCGCTCTTGACTAAAACTCATTTGTTAACGAATTGTTTAAACAAAATGTATTTGATGTGGAAGCACTGCAAACTTGTGCAACAAAAACTCTTCTTTTTTTCTACTTGTTCTACTATTGAACTGTTAAATAAATTTTTTATAAAAATTCACGCTTTATTTCTTGATTATATTATTTGTATGCAAAATACAAAAAAAAAATAGCAAAAATGTATATGTCCTTTTTATATCTACTGTTTTGTTGTTTCTGCCATTGTATAGACAATCTTTTCAGCTGCCACCTTATTGTCCATCATTTTCTTGAATCCCTCTTCGACTCCATTGAGTCCACCTGGCATTTTAGTCACTTTGTTTGGTTTGACTAAGCCTTGAGGCAATAAAACATCGGAGAGTAGTTGATATAACTTCTCAGCAAATGCTTTATCCTGAGGTTGGGCTTCAAAATCTTGACCAAAGACGTTCATTTTACGTCCGAAGATTGTATACATCAGAAGGCTGTGTTCTTTGATGTGAGAGGGAATTTCAGTTGACAGACCAGGTAAAACAGTGGCTACCTGTGGATTTGCACCTGTGAGTGTTGCGCACACTTGTTGAATTGATCTTTTTTCGGAGACACAATCAATAGCATAAGCCAAATTACCATTAGTGACTTGCTTGATTTGCGAGACAACATTCGAATCCTTATAGTCAAAACATGTATCACTACCAAGCTCTTTCAAGTAACTATGACGAGCCAGTGACGCTGTTGTAACAACAAAGCAACCTGCTGCCTTAGCCAATTGAATAGCATATTGACCAACACTTGTACTGCCTCCCCAAACTAGAACAGATGTTCTACAAGTAGTAGGCGGTAAAGGCAAGGCTAGTTTGCGGAAGAGACCTAGAGCTGCCGTAATACTAGCAAGTGGAAGTGTAGCAGCTGCTTTGGGAGATATTGTTGACGGATAATGAAAGACAAGTGACGCTTCTTGCACAACATATTCAGAAAATGACCCACGAATTCCAAATTTGGGATCAAGACATCCATGAACACAGCCAGCTACACGCTCACCTTTCCTATAGTTTCCTAAAAGAAGAAATTGCAAACAGGTTAAGAAAATATATTCATACAGTTCATCAAATTTCTTATTCACAACATCTGTGATCATATCGAATAGAATAGTCTCTTGTTTATGTATGTCATATCTTGAGAAAAGTTCATCTGTTTGAGCTGAACCTTTCAGGATATACGAAGAGCTATTGATGTGTATTATTTAGAGAGTTGAAGAGAAGCATCCACTAGAAATATTAGTTTTAGAGGTTTTTTTCTACGTTATGAGTCCTAGTTATAAGTAAAATAAAAGTTTGAACAAGAAATATCAATTCGTAAGAATTTTTCATAAGGAAGATTAATCTACTTAAAAATGTTCCTGGTTATTACTGTAAATTTTGATGAATTGTATTAATAAAGAATAGTGAGCACCATTAATAAATAAATTAGATATTTCCTAGACTTTTTTTCAAATTAAAAATTTAATTTGTCAAGAATAACTCTCTAATCAGATAAGATCATTTTTAGTTACTGCAAAAAATCTAGCGAAATCAATGTATTTGAGAAGCTCCTTAAAGTGGCGAAAGGAAAATAATTGTGTACGAACCTATAGCTTCTTTGCCTATTTCAACGACTTCACCAGCAAAATCACAACCACCAATAGAACCGGGTTTGGCCAAGTCGAAGTGAACATGTTTCCAGTCTGTAGGATTCTGTGCAAAATGAGTCACTTTGATGAGAAGATCTTTTGATCCATACTTTGGTATCTAAATTAATGTTAAAGACGTAATTTTATATTTATTCAACAAACAGCGGTAGAGAATAATATCACTTACATCAAGTTTTTCGACAATCAGCTTCTTATTTTCGCGTACAACTAAAGCTAGCGACATAATATTTGTATCTGTATGAAAGAAAACGAAGAAAATAATGAGAAGAAAACCGCTTTTGCATGTGCTTTTATTTCGAGACATGTTATCACTTCCTTTTTTTTATTACCTGCATTATCATGATGACGTACTATTTATTGTCGTTTCTACGAAATTATGGAAGTGACTACGTCCTTTTATGACTATTCGTCGTCGAAACTTCAGTTATACAACTGTTTAATACCGCAATATGACTAATAGCAGAACGACAAAATGTCGAGCTCATGACGCACGTAAATGACAAAATAAATCGAAATTTCTGTATTCTACTACCATAAAGGTATATGTGCACAATGTATAAGGGACATTCTTACCCTTGATCTTGAAGGTGGGTGTGGGTGTGGATCACATCAAGACATGAATACCACCCGCACCCACCCTCAAGATCGTATGGATGAGACTATTAGGCTTATACTTTGGCCACAGCCATCACTTCCACACTCAACGAATTATGATTTTCTTTGTTTTAAAGTATACACAGGAGAAACAATATCAATAGCAACTTGTTATCTCACCAGTATGATAAAACAGTAGAGATTTACAGATATTACATTTTCGTTTAGACCATATTCTATCTTATCAATAAAGGTAGACTTTTGTTTTGAGTATTGCGTTGTGTTAATGAATTTCATCTGTATCCTTTTTCCAGCAAGTTTTCTACTTGTTTCAAGCAAGCAAGTAGTTATATCTAATGTTATTCCACGATTAGATGCAAATGGATCCTATGTAGATGCACATGATGGTTGTTTAGTTAAATGCAATAATACTTATTTCATGTATGGTACAGTTTACGATAATTGTCATCAAGCAACAACCATTTGTGATGCTGTATGTGGTTATTTGAACAATACGTTTGCATTATACATTTCAACAGATCTCGTCAATTGGACATTGAGTAGTAATAATGTTTTTCCTGAAGTCACTACAGATCATAACTACACTAATTATTGGATGCCAAATGTTGGTTATAATCGTCATACTAACCAATATGTTATGATCTACTGGTCAAGCAAATATGGATTTAAAAATTCGATGGTTGCTCTTGCTGTTTCTTCAACACCTTTTGGTCCTTTCGTGAATGTTCTACCTTTAGTGATGCAAGAAGGAACAGTAATCAGTAGTACTACTGGTCTATTCGTTGATGATGATAATACACGTGATTCACCTTTGAGACATGTAATAGAAAAACTTTCACCAGATTGGATGACAAGTACAGGGCAATTTTCTATTATTTTTGAGAAAGAAGATTATCTATGATACGAAGGAGGCGGGGTCTTCAAAAGTAAAGGTATCTACTATACGATGTTAGGTGTTGATTGTTGTTTTTGTCAATGGGGTGGAGATGCGCGAACATTTATCAGCACTAATCCTCTTATTAATTGGACTTATATCAGCGAATTAGATTATTGTGCTGATGGAAAAGCTTCACTAGATCATCTAGATGGTCAGAATATCAATCCATGCTCACTTAATGATCCTTATGGAACAAATTTTACAGTTCCTGCGCAACAATTCAATGTAGCTACTTTACCGATATTATCAGAAGAAACTTTATACATGTACTATAGAGAAAGATTTCGTTCGAGTTATGATGGAATCAAAGGTCATGATTTTCAAGCTTGGATACCAATAGAATTTATGGAGAATGATATTCCAAAACCTATGAAATTTTATAATAATTTTACTCTTAATATTCAATAGCAAAAATACAGTGCAGAATTAATTTAACTAATTTTTTCATGAGCTGTTATTTTCTTGCATGAGTCTATCCGATTCCTTAAAATATTGCTGATTTAACTTCTGTTGAAAATTAAGAAATACTAAGCAAGTATTCAGTACAAAATAATGCACTCTAAAGAAAAGTTATTATTATAATTCATCTAAATTGTTTGGGTTCAATACACGCCCATATATTACTTAAGAAATGAATAGTTAGCTTCTGCTTATGTTTGTTAAATTGAAATTCTATTTTCTTTTGATCATTTGCTACATTTATTGTTATTCTTTAAATTTTATTTCGCCAATATCTTAGAAGCAACAACAACAATGACGATGACAGAACCGACAAAATAAGTGAAATTGAATGTTGAATGTCTTTTACAGTCGAATATTTATCTTACATAAGTGTATTTTTACAAAAGATTTTTCAGTTATAATTTTTAGATCCATATGTATGAAATCATTCGATCGTCAAATCTTATACAAATGATTCTAGTTTAATATCTATAACAAAGATCGACGAGACAAGGATTTTTCTGTCCAGTCCCGTCCTGTCGTCTCTTATCAAAGATTTTTATCAATTTATTTTATAAATGATAAAGACGTCCGTAGTATTTCACTATTTATTTTTTTAACTGTTTATTTTTAAATAAATGTATTACATAATTAAAAAGAATCTAATTTGAAAGAAGTTTAATTCATAATAAAACAACCATTTAATAATATTGATCGAATAAATGAAATATTGTCTACTTGAGATGGAGAATGATTAGTTCGACGCTTTGGTTACAATTAGACCTTATATAGGAACTGTAGACAAAGCAAATATACAGCATAGTTCTCGAATATTCTTTCTTTTTGTAGAATAATTACGAATATATACCTAGTATGGATTTTATGTGGTCAATAAGGATAAAGAAGATCATATATTGGAGATAAAAAATAGCAAATAAGATTATTCAAATGTTCTTTAAAAGATACCGTTACTAACAATATTTAGCGTTTTTCTTGTAAATAAGTCACTGGAGTATATAAATTCAATGAATATTGATCGCGGGACAATTCGGTTATCCCTCCGATCTCTGCTTTGGAACTAAAAACAACTCCTATTTATTAATTGAAATTTTGTTTAATATGTTAATACGAATTTAAGTATTATTTATGTAATCGAAAGTATTTCAAATAGTTGTAGAGATATGTAAAAGAATATCAATGTGACCATATAATCACAAAATAATAAATAAAAACATAGGCGATGAAAGAAACAATTCTAAAGTATGAATTTATAGTAAAGATTTATTAATATAATACATGGTTTTTATATTCATTAATCAATAATACAAAATTAAGGTCACAAAATGATTATAAAGATATATTCTCAAAAGATTTTTTCACTTCTTTTGTAACTATTCATGATTTATTTTTAACATAAAATTATAATGAAAAGATATGTAAAACAAATGAATAATACATATAACTACATTTCATTATGATTTTGTATAAAAATTTCAACTGTTGATGGTTGATTCTTTTAGAAAACAACTATTCAACAATATTTCAATTGTCATATAACAGTTCGCTATGAAAAATTTGAATATTTCATTCATAAATAATCATCAATGCTATGATCAAATCTTTTTATATTTATCGTTTTCTATTTGTTTCGATTACATTTTTTCTTTCTTACATTTATGCACATGGCAATGTGTATCTAATTAATTTATTTCTTTACTTTTCTACTTATATTCGCATATGTAGACATTCTAGAGTATGCACAATTTACATACATTTCTTTTCAGATCAATCGAAAACCAAATGATGACCAGTATTAAAAAAATAGGCTTATCTTCAATTTTAATATTTATTTTCTTTAGATATATATGAATTAAAAAATGATTAAAATAAATTATATGTTGAAAAAAAACGAAAAGAATAAATGTAAAAGATAAATATGTAATGATAATAATATAATAATAAGAAAAAAAATGAATAAATATTTTGTTTTTTTACGAAAGTCTTTTCTCCGTCTAAAATCAATTGATGATATAATCTTATTTCGATGATTTCTTGCATGTTCCTGTGATTGCGTCGGGTGAAGCGTTAACAGAAGTTGTTTTATCTTTTGTCCAGCATTTGCCACTTTGGACATTGAAAGTCCATGCAGTACAATCTAGATATTGCTCGCATAATGCAGCGCATGCAGCTGGTGAGTGTACTTGTGCTGGATGAGTGGCGTCCATATCACCTCCATAGTTATCTTTGCCGATGACAATCTCTGTGCATCTTGAGCTTGTTGATAGATCTAGATGAAACATAAAAGAAGAATTGTATTATAGAGAGTTCTGAAGAGTTCTTCTTCTTCTGAATTGCCACCATTGTAACGACTAATTGTACGGTTCATTCTCAAAAGAGATACAGTTTTTATTATATAAACAATCTCTGCAAAATAACAAAGAGAAATATGTATTCGACTTCTATTTAGCTGTAAACCTTATCAATCTTCTCCTCATTAGCTATTTGATCTCCAGCACTATCTGAAATACTTGCATAGCTATTTATATTGCCAACACTACTCAAACTTGTCTAGCGCTATTTAAAAATGTTCATAGCTATTTAAATCGTTACTGATGGTGAAAAAACTATTGAGGGTGTGGGTATGGATGTCTCTTTAGCTCTATCGTCGTCATCCACACCCACACCCAATACCCTTACGTGCAGTTGTTGTTGCAGTTGCAGCTTTTGATGCTGTATTTGTTGCAGCTTTTGATGTAGGTGTAGCTATAAGAAAACACAGTTCAAATTTTTTTGCAAATATTCAAAGAAATCACTAGAACTACTGATCTAATAAACCACCTAATGAAAAAGTTATTGACGCAATTCCCGCAGGATTAAAAATGTGAAACACGATAGAGCTTCTTATGTTGTAAACGAAGCAATTTAGCAACCTATACATCCGTTGTAAAACTAACATACACGTGTGTGTGGAGACCATGAAGTCTGTCGGTTACAGGGTTGGCGGGTGTGTGCATGAATAAATGAGGTAATAACGCTCATACCTACCCAGTCACATCCTGAAGTTTTTAAACTTATATCGTTTACTAGAGAGAAATGGCAGTATGCTCCAGTTGTAGATGTTGTCATAGGTCCAGCTACTCGAATATCCAAGCAATTGACCTCATTCTTTGGGGGCATAACTAATATGTAAAGGCACACAGTTCTACTAAAAAAATTACAAAAATCACTAGGTATCATGGACAGCACGACATTAACCTTTTTTTTTCATTTTTTTTCCCTACCCTCAAGATAACAGTGTCAAAGAAAATTTGTGAGGATAATGCCTTCCTTATACAGAAGAATCAAAAAGGTATATATCTATCTAACGGGTAGCAGTATTTACTTTACTTTTATCTACCTTCCTAAAGTAAAGTAAAGGTAAAATACCACTTCTAGGCGGGTGAATAGGGCTTATAATCTGTATTAATACCTGAAATTGTTGGATAATTTAACTGCGTAATTCCAATGACTGCACCCATCGTATTCGGAACTTCGATCCAATCGCTATTCAAGGTAGCGCGTGTATAGAGCTTATTATTTGTGCCAATACCAAGAATCGTTCCATTATGCAACTGTGTAACTGCTATGACTGCACCCATAGTATTCTGAACTTCGATCCAATCGCTATTCAAGGTAGCGCGTGTATAGAGCTTATTATTTGTGCCTATACCAAGAATCGTTCCATCTTGTAACTGGGTTACTCCAATGACTGCACCCATAGTATTCGGAACTTGGATCCAATCGCTATTCAAGGTAGCGCGTGTATAGAGCTTATCATTTGTGCCAATACCAAGAATCGTTCCATCTTGTAACTGTGTAACTCCAATGACTGCACCCATAGTATTCGGAACTTGAATCCAGTCACTATTCAAGGTAGCGCGTGTCCAGAGCTTATAATCCTGGCCAATACCAAGAATCGTTCCATCATGCAACTGTGTAACTGCAATGACTTCACCCATAGTATTCGGAACTTGGATCCAATCGCTATTCAAGGTAGCGCGTGTATAGAGCTTGTAGTTTGTGCCAATACCAAGAATAGTTCCATCGTTTGAAACTGATAAAATAGACAAAAAACAAGTGAGATAATATTATCTTAAGGGTAGGTTGGTGTGAGCGTGGGGTGTGTATGTAATTCGATAAGGATCTGTGTGAATGAGTGTGGATGTTTTGTTAGTCTCTAAACCAAGCATAGGCACTCGAACCTAACTATACCCACATCCACAGTCATCCATTCTTAGCGTGGGCGCTTAGTATTTATTGTGAATTCATCTACGCCCATACTCTAGACTACGATTCTGTCCGTTACTGACTTTCATCGAGCATCCTAGACCATAAGCCTAATTATCACCCACCATGTGCCTCATTAGATTTACAGTTCTAAAGTATCTTTGATCAGTTTGCGTGGAAAGTATGAAGAGCTGATTGATTACTCGAGGTTTGTATCTTCCTGAGATCTGATTACTTTAGAATATTAACGAATAAGATCGTCGACAAACACCTCATTTTCTGTATACTATGCTCATCCTTTCATAATAGAAAATAAGTTAAAATTCAGCAGAAGGCAAGAAAACATTTGTTACACGTGTTAATCAATTATTTTTATAGAAAATCTTACCTGAGTCAACACGCTTTCGCATTGTAGCGCGAAAGCTTTCGTCATCATCTTTATCATCAGCTAACTGTTGCGCGACACGTCGTAAAAACATATTGTACTGTTCACGCTCGTCATCATTGTAACCATTCAGTCGTCGACGCAATGCTTGACTGTAAGAATCATGTGTTGCAACTGATGAATGCTTTGCAACAATTGCAACGAGAGCCATAATCACTACCACAATGGTGAACGAACGCATTTGTATGTTGTTGTTTGCTATTGAGTGAGGATATGAGTGTATCCGTTGATTGATGGAAAATGGTCCTCTCTTTATAGTGACGATAAGACAGCGTGCGCATTCTTCCGGAACGCTGCTTTGATTTGAAGGCAGATAAAGTAAATTCGTTGTTTTTATGACAATAGAAAATAATTACTTTGTTTACAAGCAATTACGACGTATTCCTAATGATGATTTTCAAAATGAATTGTCACTAAATTGA
>CAJNOI010000971.1:0-21483 GCA_905250115.1 Adineta steineri | reverse complement strand
GATAGTACTGTTCAATTACAATTAAATCCTTATATGCAACTTGAATATTATAATCCAATAAATATACGTTTTGCATTTTCATGTCATAAAGAAGAATTTAAATTTCAATTAGGTGCTGATCCTGCAACACAGATACAAAATTCAACTGAAACAACAATAGCTTCAACAAAAAAGAACTCGGCAGATAGGAGACGTCAATCAAAATCAAAATTGTCAACAATTGTTTCTAGTTCAACACATTCAAGTGAATTATCATTAAATTCTGAGAGACCACAAATTCTACCAGAAAAATTACCAGATGGACAAGTTAATATCAAAGAATTACCGATGATGAAAGAATTAACAAATATAAAGAAACGTTTTAAAACTCTTTGTAATAATTGGTTAAAAGAATGTCGAACAGCATTAGGTAAAATAAATGAATTGAATTTCTTCTTTTCTTTTTTGTCTATTTATAAATTTTGATATTAGGTGTCACAGAGGCATATTCATCTAATCGTTTTAATATTTCAAATATGAAATTTAACCAACTCCGAGGTGTTAAATCACCACGACATGTATCAATGTCATCCAAACGTGATTCAGTCAATAGTGAATTTCTTCAACCAGGTGAAAAAGAAGATATCGTACGAACAAATTCAGCAAGAAAATCTGATCGTAAATTATAAATTTAAGAAAATATATAATTTAAAAATTTTGTTTTCTTCAATTTATTTTAGCGGATATTATTGAAAGTACAATGATGCAATTTACGCCTCGTTCAGAACATGGAAAAGCTATGAAACAAAAATATAATGCAAAGAGATTTATGCCCTCAACAGTTCTACCAGCAATTAAGTAAATAATAATCATCATTGTTTGATGCAAGATAAAGATTCTATAAGCTTTTTTTGAATCAATCATAAGATGGCAAGATAGTACTGAGTAACCGCTATGTAGAAAAAATTCGAAGTCTAATTGGTATTCGATTGCGATCATTAACTGTAAAATTTGAACTTCATTCTAAATATTTTCCGCATTAATATAAACATGTGTAATTTTTATTAAAATTATTTAGATCTAATTCGAATATCAGTGAAGCAGCTAGCTCAATGTCACTTGATCTTCCATTTGCTTGTCCTACTTTGATTCGTCAACGTCTACTTCAAGATAATCCCATATCAACAATCTTATATGATGCATGTACATGTCGTGCTGATCAAGTACCATTAATTCATGATCTTGAATTTGATGCATTTATTAGTTTAACAAATCAATTAAATTCTCGTCAATTAGTTGTTATAGGTATAACAAATTCGAATAATCGTCATTTTGAAAAAGAACAAACAAATGAATTATATGAAATTCTTCAAAGTTTACATTATCATCTTTATTCTGGTCGTAGTCAATTATGTTCATGTCGTTTATCAACAAATGATGATTATCGTTGTTTAATATATGATTTAGCTCAAGCAAGTAAACAAAGTCATTCTCAAGGACCATTACTTGTTCGACGACATCATGTTCAACCTGGTTTTGTTCTTATTTATCAAAATGGACGACTTATTTTTGGTGATTCAATTTTTAATGGTTATGGAACAAATGTACACGATTTACAAAATCAATTAAATCGTATGAGACAACAACAAATTGCTTTACCTGAAGAATTTAAATTTATGTATGTATATTATCTATTAAAATTAGAATAATGATTTTTTCTTTAAATTTATTTAGTTCCGATCAACGGCGACCAAATACAACAATTCTGAAATCTATTTAAAAAATTTATATTTTTTTTGCTTTTGAAATTTTTCAATAAATATTAATTGGAGAGATTTTATATTTTTAAACATGAACATTTTTGTTTTTCTATACTAATGTTATGAAGATTTCTCACGCATATTTCGATCAATTTCAGTTAAAAATTTTAAGAAAAAATGAAATAATTAATGATCTATATTTATAAAAAGATAATGTGTATCCGTATCTCAACGGAGAAATATTATTTTCCATAAACTTGACCAAAGGGATAATCGAGATCGAGGAACTCAAACTAGAAGTCGAGCGTTACTTGTGAATATTTGTGTCGCTTTTCGTATATATTAATACAGATAGATGATCACCATCGTATATCTGTCGATTGATCTTTAATACTTTTTTATTATTGTTTTTCCGTTCATTAATATTTTCAATATTATTATAAATAAAAAACTAACCATTTAATTTGTACCCGCAATTTATATTTCTAAATAAAACGATAATAGCATGAAACCTTGTGAGGTTTTTATTTGTACTATATATGAGCTCGAATAGAGAGTATCAGTTGATAAAGTTCTCTCGTAAAATAACGAAGAGATTATTTCGAACTATTTCTATTTACTAAAAACAAAAACAGAAATAATTCAAATGAGTTCTTCTTGTCGATTTAAAATACGTTGAATATCATTTTCGATCTGAATAACATCAAAATTCGTTGGTATAAATAATTGACGATAAATATCCGCTGCTTTTTTAAAATAGAACAACGCTTGCTTCAAATCGTTTTTATCTTCATAAACAACACCTATATTCCTTAATACTATTGCAATATCAGGATGTTGTGATGGAAGAGCTTTATTGTAAATTTTAAGTGCTTTATATAAATGTTCCAGTGCTAAGTCGTTCTTACGTAAGATATGTTGAAGCGTACCAATATTATTATGTGAACTACCGATATGAGAATGAATAGCAGGAAGACATTTTTCTCGAATTGAAAGTGATTTTTGATAAGAAACTAATGCTTCAGAATATTTCTTCTCTTTTTTATAAATATTACCAATGTTATTGTAACACAGAGCAACAGTCGGATGATTCTCATCATATACTTTTCTGTATATAACCAATGCTTTATTATATGCTTCTAATGCACGTTTACAGTCATCTTTTTTTCGATAAACCATCGCTATAGCGTTATAATTAGATGTAATAATTGGATCATCTGATTCTAATGTTTGCATTCTGATTTGAAGAGATTTATTGAGCCATTCTAAACTTAAATCATAATCACTTTTACAACGTGCTATACCTCCCAATTGAAAATAACATGATGCAATATCTTTATGATCTTTTGAAAGTTGATTAAGTAAACGAAAAATATATTTTTCAGCTTCTTCTAATTTTCCCATATCTTTTAATATTTGAGTAAATTTAAGAAGATTTGTTTCTTCTTTACCTAATTGGTTTTTCATATGTTGAAAAAGTGCTTGTAATTGTTCATCATCAAACGAACACAAACTCATTTGAATAATCCAAATTCCATCAGTATCTTGAAGAACATTATTTAATTTAAAAATTGATCCAATCATAAATAAAATTTCTTCTTCATTTGAATAATAACTTAATGATGTAATATTACTAAATGCTTTAATATTATCAATTCGAGGATCAGCATTTATTTGAAAAAATACTTTTTCATAATCATCAGATAAATCAACGCATGAAAAAAAGCAACGAGCACGTTCAGCATTTGAACTAGTTGAAAGAAATGAATTTATTGAAATAATTTTTCCAATAGATGTTTTTAATATTCTAACTTCATCTTTGGACATTAATTGAGAACGATAAACACGAACTGGATTTTTACATTTATTTTCTTCTAATTGTTGTTCAATATCATAAATAAAAAAACGAAATAAATAAAGTAAATCAATATTTTGCGTCCGAAGTGCTTTATTTAATATACGATATAGAAATGATTCACGTGTATACCACCATATAGATTTTTCAGGTAAATAATTTGTTTGAAATTCTTTTACAATATTTAAATCATATTCATTACCTTCATAATATTGTTTACATAAAGAAATAAGTTCTTTTTCATCTCGAGAATTTAATTTGATTTTAATAAGACATTCAATTAATATTTGTGAATGAAGAAATTGACCATCTAAATCACTTGTTGTTGATTGTCCTTCAATTTTTGTATTTGAATTAAATATTTTAATCGATAAAGCTTCACTAATTTTCGAATGTTGTCGTTGATTTTGATCGGATTTAATTTGATTTATGATGATATCTAATTTCGTCTGAACACCTTTAATCTAAATACAAAAGATTTTTTTTGTAAAGTAAAAATATTATCTGATTTTTATTTATATATTTACTTTTGAATAATTCTTAGCCCATTGTTGATGAAAATCTTTATTAAAACAATAAACATAAATAGCAATAATATGTCTAAAATGAACGATTTTCGGAATAAAAGTTTGTCCAAACTGTCCACTAACAATAAAAATAATTCGATCATCTTTTTCTCGAGATTTCAGATAATCGAAACAGAGTTGATCATCTTCGAATGATAATAAATGATTGATTGATGTTCGAAGTTGTTTTTGTGCTCGACGATTTTCTTGTGAACTATTTACCAAAGCATCAAGCCAGATTAAACTATAAATTTCAAAATTTTCATTTTCGAATGTTATATTTGATAAAACTGTAGCCATTTCAGTGATTGTTTTATTGTCAAATGTAAAAGAAAAAACATTTACTTCCTTTTTCAACAATGCACTCAAAATGATTTCATGTATTTCTTTCCAACCAATGTCAGAGAAGGAAAGAGATCGTCGTTTTTTGTTGTTGTTACAGAATAGTAATAGTATGATTTCGTTTTTTACCATTTGTAACGAAAAAGAAGAAAAGTTTATTCTTCATCTTATGAATCCATGTGCTGGAATAGTTTATGTATTTACACAAGTTCTTGGTGATTCTATATAACGCAACAGTAGACACCAGAAATAACTGAGGGCGTGGGTGTGGGTGCGGCTAACACAGTAACGAAATGGTGAATTGCGGAATTAGGAACTTCATTAATCTTACTATTTTCATATGATGAGACTCGATGACTTCGTTGTCAACCATAATAAACACTATTTGTGTCGAGCGTACAATTGCAAATATGAAACTCTATTCAATATACTTATCAATCTTTATTAACGAATCTGTGCAAGAAAATACATTTATTTTTTAGAGTTAAATATTTTGTAAATTCTTCGTAGTCATTCTATTATCATCATTTATTTATATTTATGCATTATTTGCATGAAGTTTCCGTCCTACTCGGCGCATATAAAATATTTGAAATTATTGTACATCATGTATTATTTAAATTTCAAATTCATCTATGAACAAATTTCGCATTTAGCATTGTTCGGATGTGAGTACATATATTTATTCTATCTAAGTTAATACAATCCTAGGATATTTTCAATTGAGATATACATTATAGATTTCGAGTTATTGCAAAATAATGATTAGCACAACAAAATTCTTCTCGGGTATGAAATAAATTTTCTAATATTCTCATTTCAGTTTCGACAAGTTTATAATTGTCATTGTCATTCGCTAATCTTCTGAGTTCAAAAGAACATGATGCAATATCTTTAATTGATTTTTCATATGTTGAAAAAAATTACTTGTAATTCTTCATCGTCGAAAGAACACAAATTCATCTAAATAATCCGAATTCTATTATTATCTTGAAATTATATTTCTTTACAATAATTCATCTCAATCTTTTATTTTTTTTCAAAATTCAAGCTTTACATAGTGTAAAAAAGCCTTATTAGTAATCATCCATAATTATATTATATAAATATATTAAAGAGATGTTTAGTTATTTTTTTTTATGAAAATATGATATTAATATGCAGTTGTTAATCTTTGATTATATAACCCGAGATAAAAAATAATAATTTATCTATATATATTTAATTTTAATCATCATTATTAGAATCTTTTTCTTCCGGTAAATTATATTGTTTTGAATTTCCAAGTTCATTATATGCTTTAGTTGGTTTATTAAATGAATTATCAGGTGATTTCATCCATTCTTTTTTTAATAATTGTTTTAATTGTGATAAACGTAATGTTGGATGTTCTTGTTTTAATTTTGGAAGATTTTCATTTTCAAATGTTTCATATGCTGCTTTCATACGTTTTTCAGGATGAGTATCAACACTTGCTTCAGTTGATCTAAACAATAAATTAGATTTTATGAGAAACAAATAAAATAATTGAAAATTATTTACCGTAACACATGAACAGCATCATCAACATTTCGAGCTGAAGCACCATCAATTTGTAAACGATTAATATTTTCTTCAAGTGGAATGTCATCAATAGTAGTTCGTTTAGGTTCTATAAATAAATTAATGATACATAGATGATAATTGAAAAATGAAATATTACGATTTGGAACAGTAGATGTAGCAGCTGCAGCTTGTCTTTGTTGAATTTGTGCTTGAGTTATTTTTTACGGTGCTAAATCTGATTTTGCTTTCGCTTTTGATGCAGTTAAAGCTGCTTCTTCTTGTTCAACTAATTTTGCAAGTTCTTGTTTACGTTGTAATTTTTCATGTTCTTTTTGATCCACGTTCATCCTTTGAAAAAAATTAATTTCTTCATAGATTTTTCTATTTATATTTTAAAAAGACAAATTTACTTTTCTTTGTTGTTTTTTTTGTATTTGTTTATCATCATCACGCCAGTATTCATCTTCTAATTTTTGTTGTTTATCACGATTGTTTGATTCTTTAACAGCATCTTTTCTTGCACGAGCTTCTGCTGATTTTGTATTAATACCAAACTTTTTCGACATATTGTATACTTTTAATACGTTTCTTTTTTCTTTCAATAATATTTATATACAACGAAAATAGTTTACGTAAGATTATTTCGTAAGTGATTATTCATTGTTAACTAGCGATATCATTTATTATTAAAAATAATAAACGAAATATTTTTATATATCATATATATTATTTGTTTTTCAATAAAATAATAATCATAGAAAATTTCAGAGAAATTAAGAAAAAAAATAATTTCCGAAAAAAATCTCATTGACCTTGTTGATAAATATGGCTGATGGATATTGTTTATTCTGTTATCTTTATCAATATGAACTAGCCAAAGTCGAATGTTAAGTGGAACAAATCTTTCTTTGTCTGACGAAGTTAATCGTCAATCAAGTGCAATAGCAAAACGTCGTGAACAACTACGACGATGGGATGAATCGGAAACAAATCGTCAATCTACAAATATCAAACTTTCTCAACGTGTCAAATTTGAACAAGCTTATATTTTTTTAGCTGCATGTTCATCGGAAGATCGAGATGAAATTGATAAATTATTACAACGTGGTGTGGATATAAATACATCGAATATTGATGGTTTAACAGCACTTCATCAAACATGTATTGATAATAATTTACATATGGTTGAATATTTGCTCAATAAAAATGCCGATATTAATTGTCAAGATAATGAAGGATGGACTCCTTTACATGCAGCTGCATCGTGTGGAAATCTTGATATTGTTAAATATTTACTATCTCGTGGTGCTATTGTTGATGTTTGTAATAATGAAGGTGAATTAGCAATTGATATAGCTGAAGGTGATGATATAATTGCATATTTGGAAGAAGATATGAGAAGGAAAGGTATTGATGATCAACAATCAAGAAATTATGAACATCAATTAATGATTAAACATGCTCAAGATTCACTTAATAATAATAAGAATGGTTTAAAATCAACAGCAGATGCTATTGTTCATTCAAGAACAGGTGCGACAGCATTACATGTTGCTGCTGCAAAAGGATATTTGGATGTTATCGAGTAAGTTATTCATACAAAACAATTTCATTTAAAAAACGATATAGATTATCGAAATATAAAACAAAAAAGAAGAGAATTACCAATATTAATGCCTTCTTTAATAGTTATTTTTCTAATCTGGAAATTTAAACTATCATAATAACGAAAATCATGTCAAAAAAAATACTACAGAAAAAATTCAAATTTCTTAACTTTTACATAATGACTTCAGGTGATTTATTCTTTAGTCCCGAAGATATTTCTTTATAAGTAACTTTATGTAATATTTTATTCATGAATAAATTAGTTTTTTCTAACTTCTATAGAATCTATTATTAGCTAAATGCAATACTGCTAATCATTACAAAAATAAATTTATTGACTTTTCTGAAAACAAAAAAAAGTAATCGAACTAAGATCATTATCCAAATTTAAATAATTAATTAAACCGATTTAATGAAGTATGAAGAAAGGAAAAGATATTAAAGATTCTTTTTCAATCTAACAAATTCTCAATTTTTCGTTCTATTTTTTAATCAAAATATAATAAAAAATCTTTTATATTTAGTCTTTTGATACGTGCTGGTGCAAATTTAAATTCAGTTGATAATGATGGTTGGACACCCTTACATGCGGCTGCACATTGGGATAAACATGATATTCTTAAATATCTTGTTGAAAGAAATGCAAATATAGATGCAAAAAATTATGCAGTAAGAAGAATTGAATTTTTTTTATAGTTTAAAAACGGAAATATGAAATGTTAATGATTATTTAGGGACAAACACCACTTGATGTTTGTGATGGAGAAACACTTGAATTATTAAAAGAATTAAAAGCAAAACAACCTCCTGTTAAGGTAATAATTTCGATTAATGCCAATTTTATATTTAAAAAGTTTATTTTATTATAGAATGAACCAAAAGATGTAATAAAACGAACTTTACCATCACCTGCAATTGATGAACAAAGATCGATTTTACGATCTGAATCACACAATGAGAATTTAGATAAAATACCTAAACCTGCTCAGGTAGATCCATATAAAAAAAACTATTCTTCATCTATCTATATATATTTATTTATTTTAGCCCAGTATAGATGAGAATTTATCCAATTGTTCACCTAATCTTAAGGTTTGTTATCTTACTATATAGTAATAAATATTATTTATTTATTTATTTAATTTAGGAGAAATTAAATAATCTTCAAAGATCATTACATGATTTAAGTAATCGTTATTCAAGAACAAGTCAAGATGAGGTAACAAAATTGAAATATCTTAGCTTTTATTTTTGGAATGTGAATGAATGAATGAATGACATGACATGTTTGTGTTTTTTCCTTCTTCTTCTTCCTGTGCTTGTGCATGACTACTGATTTTTTTTCTAGTCGACACCAACATCGAATACATTATTAAATTCATTCAATAAACAAAATTCATCTAGTCTATCAATTTTGAATGGTTCTTTATCTCGGTTTGGAACAAAATATTCATTATCAACATCACAAAGAATATATACAAATCCATTACAATCATTAACGACAATAAATTTAAATAATAATGATTCATTCAATCGTGTAAGATAAAATAATCAATTCGAAGATATATATGTATCAATTAGGTTTTCTCTTATTTCGTAATCTATTGAATAAGATTATTATATGCTCTTCACCTCTTGCTTGAATAATGAATGTCTTGCATGTTGAATAATCTGTGCGTGTAATCCTTTTTCCAGTTCGATACTATAATGGATATGCCATGTGAACCATTGATTTTATCACGTCCGATAACATTATCATCTATCGAACATACTCAACAACAACATACAAATTTTAACAATAATAAATCAGGTTTACGTGGGATATTGAGAAGGTAGACAGAATTAGTTAAGAAAAGAAAATGTTTTTTTTCTTTGATGAGAAGAGTTCATGTGTAAAATGAAAATCTAGAGAATATTTATTTTCTAGGAGAATTCAACAAATAATGTAACTACCCCTTCTCAACCATTGGATACAAAAATCAATCGAAGGTAGGCAGAGAGCATTAGGCATGCATCATTTTTTTTTCAAATTTTTTTATATTTGATGTGATTCTTTAATTGATTGCATGAAGTTAGATCGTATGATTTTTTTTCTTCGTTCTAAATAATCATTATTATTCTAGCGTCAATCAGACACAGCCAGAGGCATTACCCAGAAGGTATTTTCTTTTTTCTAACATAAAAAAAAACTCTAACCAACTAATACACAATATTCTAACCAATAATCACAACCTAAAGTCGATTAAATAAAATAAAAAACAAAACTATCGATGCATGTCTTTTGCCTGCCAATTATTTCAGATTCACATGCACTCTTCTCAACCTTCGAACACATTTTTCCTTTTTTCTTATATAATCATTATTTATTTAGATGGGGTACAACTGATCGAACAGTAGGTGGTGATATACCAAATAACACAGGTCCTTATGTTCGTCGTCGATCTGGTGCTGGTATTAATGAACCAACTCCATCAGCTGCACCATCGACAATTGTTAGTGTAACAAGTTCTCTTCCTCCACCAACAACTAATGTTACTGTAACATCATTTGATGATCCGACAGGTGGTAAACGTCGATCAAATCGTGATGATGAAGCTGAAGCACAACGTAAACATCGTTCAGCTCAAGCACGACGAGAACGTCGATCAACTCAAAGTGTATCAGTTGAAGACATAAAAGCAGCTGAACAACAAATTAAAAATCGACCGAATGAAATTCCATCAATAAATAATAAAATTGGTGCACCATCAACACCTTTAGCTAATGAAATTGAAACTGAACGTTTACAAAAAGTTATTGAAGAGAAAAAAGATAAAGCTCGTAAAGGAAGTGGAAATGAAGTAAACATATACATATAGACTAAATAGCATATAATTTTATTTTTATTTTTAATAGGATACAAATGAAATTAATACGGATACATCATCACGTCGATTAAAATTAGACGATGTTCCAACAGTAATTGCAAATGATTCATTAACTATTGGTGAACCTCGACGACGAACAAATCGTGTACATACTCAAAGAAAAAATACAGGAAAAATTATATGGAATGATGTAATAGAATTATTCTCTTATTTTTCTTTTATTTCATTACTTGAATTTTGTATTTTAGAAAACAAAAGAAGTTGAAATTCTAGATGAGACAACACCAAAACTATCGAGTGAAGGTTCTGATGATCAACAAGCAGTATTAACTGGTTCACGTGGTCTTGTATCTCGTTTTGAAAATAGTTCAAAAGATTCAAAATTAAATCGTTCTCAAAGTCAAGAACCATTAAAAAAATCTTTATCAATGTCAAACTCATTACCAACAAATGGAATTAATTCAATAAAAGAAAATAATGATACATCAGCGATGAAATTATATGATGATGCAAAAAGAAAAATGGAAGAATTAAATCAAAAAATTGATCGATATGAAAGAGATATTATAGAACGAGATCAAATCATTGAAAAACTTGTATGTTTTTACATAAAGAAAAAAAAAGTTTATGTACCTTTCTTTTTATTCAGAAAACATCGCAATATATTGAATCATCACTTGATAAACGGGTAAGCACAAATGATTAGTTACGAAATAGAGATAATACTTTTAAAGAACTCTTTTACGTTACAGAAAACTTAACTATTCACACTTTTGAAGGATATAATCGGTGGAAAAAGAAGTTCATCGATATTTTCGTAGAATATTTTGATGCCTTCAAAAGTCTTACTCATGAGATTTTATAAAGTGTGCTGTATTGTTCTTAACTCTTTGATTAGACGTTCTTTTTAAACAGATTATTAAATTTTGGATTCTAATCAGAGAGCTCAGGAATCAATATGCATATACATGATAACATAGTGCCTTTAGTAATACAAAAGAACCTTCATAACCTAACAACTTTATCGAGTTCAGAAAGATGATACTCCTCTACTGTATTATTTGCATGGTATCCAAAGTGCAAATGTCATTTGCTTTATACAGGACGACAAATTTCGGTTATATTTCGAGAGAGCATCTTTACACAGAATAATTAGAGTAAAATTCAATCATTATTTCTTTGGAAAAGAAAAACCCAAGGGGGTAAAAGCTGGGACTTTAATCAATTTCTAACTTTATGAAATTATCTGATTTTCTCCCCTAATATATTCGATAAATAACTATTAATAGATTCAATTTGACTATTTTTGTTTTAGGAGAAACGAGCTTATGAACGAAAAATTTCTGAATTGGAAGAAGATTTAAAGGTAAGTGTAAAGATCTTATATTTAATATTCAATCGATATATATATATGTTTTTGCAGAAAATGGATTCAATTAAATCAGACAATACACGTCTAAAAGAAGAAAATGCTGCATTAATTCGTGTTATTAGTAAACTCTCGAAATGATCAAAAGAAAATAATTCTTTCTTTTTTTTTTCTTTTTTAATCTGCGTGTGCTCTAGTGTGCTTTTCTTTTCTTTCTTTTATTTGTGTTGTTGTTGTGCAATAGAGCCTTTTTTTAGTCACTTGGTGCTACGAATATTTTGAGACAAACTAGCAAAACAGTAAGAAGAAGAAGGATGTTTTGTATAGCAGTCTCTCAGTTACTATTTAATCTTCTTCTCATTTTAAATAAAATAAATTATAATTATTATTATACATTTTTCAACTTCAGAATGTAATCTCTTTTTTTCTCTTTCTTTCTTTCTTTTTTCTTATCATTATTTAAATATTTCTATACTTTTAGACACAAATATCCGTGTGTGTGTGTGTGCGTGCATGTGTGCGTGTGTATGTCTTTCTAATGTATTTTATATCTCGCTTTTTTTTCTTTTTTTTCTGCAATCAAAAATACAACACATGCACACAGGTTTTAATTTGAACAAATAAAAAAAAGATTTTATTGTTAATGAAAAGACAAATGATTCTATATTTTGAAATACCGAACCTAAACTAAGACTTCATTCATGATTTCGATTCTGTTAGTATTAAGAGTCAAATTGAGAGGATGCATCTTTGTATTGGTGTTTGCTCTCAAAAAGGTTTTATAATAACTAAAATACATCAGAATATTCAGTATAATATATTCAAACTATCATTAGATCTTACTACAGATACAAATATGGTCTTTTGATTTAACTTATAAAGTTTTATATGGAATCGAAATATACAATAAATTAGTTGTAGTTCAAGAAGAAAGATTTTTAAATACATAGTATTGTTGAGAGGAACAGAGGGATTAAGAAGCTTTCAAAACTACTTGGTTGCTATTTTATGATAAACGACAGTGTATATACGTCTAGTCTTCATAATCAGAGTCAAAAGAATTATTTTTATCGAAGACAAGATAATTCAGTACGTGAGAATGAATTTTCTGACATGAAGAAATTAGAATGTATATGAATTCATGTAAGTTCTGATTTTCTGGGTAAAGTCCTGGTACTTACCAATATTCATATACTGATCAATGTTTATGAATTATTGCAAGATAGTATAAATCAGTGGCGGATCCAGGAATTTTCGAAGGGGGGTGCGGTTGAGCAAATGAGGGTGCGGATACAATACAAACTCAATATTTCTGCGGAAAACTGCTAAAAGTTAGCATAAAATCGGCTTTAAAGGGGGGTGCGGCCGCACCCTCCGCACCCTCAAGATCCGCCCCCGTCATCATATACTTTAGATGTAGAATATGACATTATATTGCAAATAGTGTAATAGAATTTACAATTTTGTTTTTATCAAATCCAAGAATTTCGGTTGAAATATTTCAGAAGATTAAAATAACAGTAGAGTAGGCAGATGAACTAAGATGGATAAACTAATTTATTTTATCTCTTAATTTTGGTCTCATTTATTTTCTTTCTGATTTTAAAGAACATTTTGATGATATACAAATTTGACAAATTAATGATGTCGATGAAATGGATGCACTTGATAAAGAAATTGAAGATTTTAAAAAGTAAATTATTTCTATTTGATTTTGTTCTAATTAAATATCTATTCATTATTTTTAGATGTTATATTGATCCTTGTTTTATTCGTGAATCTTGAAAAAATAATAAATATTTTTTATTTTCTCTTAATCATATCATTTATTTCATCTTTATTGTACAAATCTATCATAGATTCTGAGAGATAAAGGACAAGAAAATTGAGACAATAAAGTACATATATATATATATATATATATATATGTAATTATTTCTTTCGTTTTATTTTGTGTTTACTATTATATTTAAAATTTAATTATAAATAAAACATTGTGATGAATAAAATTTATCTTATATACACATTCAAAGACATAAAATAGGGTGCGGGTATGGAATGTTATAATAGCTGACGCCGACATCTAATCTCAAGAACTATATTTTAATATATATCTGATGTTCTTGGTAGATCTGTTGTTATAACAAACTGAAAAAGTCATTTATTGTCTTTTAATATATTTCTTTTCTTCATGTTAATATATTCTATTTGCAATTTATTGAATATGTATCAATGGAAACTAGAAGATACTACAAGTCATTATGAAAATCAATTTCTCTACAAAAATATATCGTTTATTTGATTTTTATTTCGTTTCAGACAAATTAAATTAACTATTAGTTTAAAAAAAATTCTTATAATTATCATATTGAATATAATATATACGTCTCTTTCATTGCTTTCAAAATAGGCTTTTATTTGAACTATACTTTGACATAGCCTACCTATGTGACAGACAATTGAGATAATAATGTCTTAACACTTAAGCTATGATTTTTCAATCTAATCACATTCGAATCTATGAACACATATTACCTCATCAAGAAGACAACTAAATATCTTTGTTTTTTGTTTTTATTGAAATTTTTAATTCATTCATTAACAAATTTAAGAAGATATGACCACTGGTGGATTACACTGCATTTTAAGAAAAAAAATGTATAGAAAAGAACTTTCTTTGCTACCATAGAGTTTGTTTCCCTTGATTCTTATTTCATTTCTTTTTCATAGCAACAAGTGCAGCGTGTACGAATATTGTGTGCAAATCTTTCTATCTCTTCGAGCTTGTGATCAGTGAGTATGACTTGTTAATTGTTGTTTTCAGCAAGGCTTTAGATTTTTGTATGATGCATCAAGGATAAAAGCTGGTGCAAGACTCACGAAATCTATAGGATGGCTATGCCGTCTGTTGAATAGTTTTCCATGTATATCAAATAGCTATTTACGATTCATTTTATCATCAGTCACTTATTTATGGAAACTTGCTGGTTGTGGTGTGTGGTGCAAATGTAGATCTGGATGCGAGCTTTGCGCTTATTTTAAACTCAAACCCACGTCCACACTCGTCTTTTTTCGTATATTTCTGATCTTTTTCTATCTCTTTTATCGTTTTTGTACTCAAAACTGTAATGCAGAGCCTTGACGAGCATTACCAAATTAAAGAAATAACACGAAGCGCGTTGGTGAAATTACCTCTGCATTAATCTGATTGATATTTCGACATATTTTTGGAATTCACTCGACTTTTAATTTGTTGCTGAAAAGCAAGAGTTGGGAATAGCAGATTGAACTCATCTCTTCGTCAAGACATAGGGTTAGTCTGTCTTTTATTTATTCACACTAACACCACCAGTATAGATATAATTGATTGCTCTCTATTCTTTTGTTATTAAATATCTTTGTTATTGTTTTTTCATTCTTTAATAACTATACCATTCTGTGACAATCTAAAAGATTGTATACGTTCTCTTTTCTTTTTTATGTACTAAGATATTTGTCCTTGAAAAACACATCTCTCGCTTCTTCTTTTCTTTCTCCCTCCTCTTCGTACCGATGCTTATACCATAAAAAGAATATATGCTTGTCATCCTCTGATACATCATATCATCCATATCTTACATTATTTTTCTCCTATTTACTTATGTATCAAACCATGCATGATATTTAAATATCTTATATACTTATTCCTTCTATTTATATAAACTCTTCTTATGCTTTAGACCTAACCCATTATCTCACTGAATGATACTTACATTATAAACATTAGTTTTATACTAAGATATATATATATATATCTCAGTGCGTGACTGTATTATTCCAAGTACTATATAAAGGACGAAGAAAATACAGTATAGGCGCAATTTTTTTTGAAAGAATAAAGGCTTATAGAAACATGTATTCCTATACAGCTCTATACTGGTTCAATAATCGGTACACATTCCTTTATTCTTGTAGATAAAATACTCTTCGATTTACTTTCCTTGAAACAATATTATTTTACTTACGAATCAAATATCACTTAATTTGATGTAAGTCTTATTATTGAACGTATTTTTCGTAATCAGATATTTTTATTTTGTTTAAAGATGAGCACCAATAACAGCATATTAGATCTATGTAGAAGTATATACCACCTGAAGATGACCCTTTAGCAAGATTGAAACTACTCGTAGTATCTATATCTTTGTATACACCCTCAAATTTCACGATGATTTATGCTAATCTAAAAGTTATTAACACAAATAAATGCCATCGTATGCAATTGTATTATGAATCAATCTTAATACTCTTTCCGATAGAATTTCTTTTCCTACTTTAATATGCATATTCATATATTAATCAATGTGTATAAATTAGTGCAAGATAGTATAAATTAAGGAAAATATATATTGAACTAATTTGCTGTTATAACTCGAAAAATTTCAATAATCTTTTGATATATATGATGTTGAAGTTAGTTAGTTAGAAGTAACCAAAACTGAATATTAACATAATAGTACATATTGTTTCATATGTTGTTATAATAAGAATAATATTAATGAATCAGTACATCAACACGGAGAGTATTGGTAACCATATTTCTCCAGTTTCTTATTATTTTTCGTTACATAGTACAATTAGAATATGTTGAATAGACTATGCATCATGTAACAAGTGTTTAATATATATTCAATCTATCTTGAATAAAGGTAGATTCTGATGAATTCTTTTTGATTTTTTGTGATTTTCAGATGCGAATTGTGTTTTGTTTTTTCTCATTTCATGATCAACATCATATTACATGTTAAAAGATAACTTTTTATATTGCTTTTTTGCAATCAATCGTATTTATTTTTTAAAGGTCTTTCTTCTGCTTTGTTATAAATGAAATGTAATAGATACCTACCATAAAGTGGAAAAAAATCAGAGATACCAATTTCGGAGTTAAAATAAAAGATAACGAGAGAATATGAAAATAACTGTTTATGCATCGCTGAATCATACAGACAAAAATATACAAAAGTATATGCTCTTTACATATTAGTTTAGTTATTTGTTTTCGCTAAAATTCAAAACAAGTATATTCGACTGTTTTGTTCTAGACTCCGATCGTGCTTAGATATTAACTTACGGTAATTATTACTATACCACTTCCATTTAACATAAACCATTCGAAGGGTAATTTTTTATCTTGAAAGTTGCTCCTCTGTTAACCCTTGAACGGTTTTTTTGGGTTCGACAAGACCCACAACACTATTTTTTTGATTTTTCTACACGAAGACGCATCATTTTCGGGCCATCACTCTGCTAATCGTTAGTCATATGACGATGGACATACACCATATTGAACTTCGTACTAAAGCCTTACGTTTAGAAAACTGAAGTGTGGGTCTACACGGACCCCCCCCCCCCCCCCGACACCTTTGATGTTATATAATCGGTTTTAATACATATTCCGCCTGTCATCTATTTTTTTTAGAGTTTACTGAATCCAGATTCGTTAGTACAACACTATTAATAGTAAATCATTTACTTTCTTAAATATTTTTCTGACGATTTTGTTATATTCATTCAGTAACATTTTAAAATTAAAATCTTATCATAACCTTTTTTCAAAAACTTTCATGAAAAGAATCCGTCGTTTTTATACATCACAGGCATACTAATATATTCACGCTTTGATAAAAAGTATGGTATAAGGTATAATAAACCGCATCTACTGCAGAATTGATGAAAAATCAAGTGTATATAACTTACTTTTATGTGGTTCTCTCTAGTGGCGTAGCCAGGATTTGATCGGTGGCCTGGCAATGCCTTACAAAATTTCTAAAACCTACCATATCCTTAGGGGTGTCGCGATCGGAGGGAGGTGGGGGCGGTATTCATCCCAATCTTTGGAAATTTTGTTTTTATTGCTCACCATTTTTTCAAAATTATTTAGAAATTGTCAAAACTTCTGGATGAGTTTTTGAGAAAGTCTTTGAAAATTTCCCGAAGTCTTCAAACGGATTCCGATAATTTAGAAAAATTTTGGAAAAGTTTTCGAAAATCGCGAAAAACTTACAAAAACTTTCAGAAATTTTCAAAAAATCTCTAGTTTTTCTAAAAATTTTGGTAGTTTGCAAAAGTTTCTGAAGTATTTTCGAAATTTTCCGACCTCCCCCAATCTTTAACATTGCGACAGCCCTGTGTATCACTTGATAATTTTCTGATGATTCAAAATCAATCTGTGATCTTTCTGTGTTTTAAAAAAAGATTAATTTAACGCGAAACAAAGGGTCTACTGAGTGAGGTCGACGCATGGGACACTATACCTCCTTGTTCTGGGAAAATTTTAGTTTTTCTTTGATTTATAAAATCAAAAAAAGGGTTTTTACACGTTTTTTTGCGTTAGATTTAAGCAAAAAGGATGCTGCGCCTTCCTTCTTTTAAAACTTGAAAAGTTAAGAGTTTACGCCCCTGCCTATTGACTTGTTCAGTTATTTATAGTATTCTTCAGATATCACTCATTATCAGAGATATAGTCTTATGTAACTTCATCGACAGTATAAAAAAAAATAAAATACCTAGTAAAGTTTTTCTCGGTGGCCTGGCAAAAAGTACCGGTGGCCTGGCAGTGCCAGGCCATGCCAGGCCTTGGATACGCCACTAGTTCTCTCTGAACCCACAAAGACCATTCATGTGATAAAATAAGGATACCGTTCCAGGGTTAAGATGTAATGTAACTATATTACTAGCTATTGAGATTTGTTTGAATCATCAAATTTATCCAATGACAACACATAATCTACAGGGTGGCGTGTAGGTAACTTTACCCGAAACAAATTGAATATCTCCATTACAGTTCAAGCAAATGAGCTAATTTTTTTATCAATGATAGAGGCATATTCAAGCTTTATTTCCATAATGACATGCTTGCAGAAACTCTTTGTTAAATATTATTATTGGCCTCAATAAAGAAAATTTTACTTTTTCACAAGTAGGAAAAGAAACAGTATACTTAACCAAGGATATTTCCAGGCATGTCTTTGTGAATATATAGCTTGAACATGCCTCTATCATGGATAAAAAAAATCAGCCAGTTTGTCTGAGCCATAGTGAAGATATTCAATTCTTTTTTCCCGAAAAGTCAGTTTTGCGCACTCTGTATATCGTTTTTTTCCTATCTGTGAAAAAGTAAAATTTTATTTGTTGAGCCCAGCACTGATACTTAGCAAAGAGTCTCCCCACGCATGTCATTATGGAAATAAAGATTGAATATGCCTCTATCATTGATAAAAAAATTAGCTTATTTGCTTGAACCGTTATGGAGATATTCAATTTTCTTTGGGTAAAGTTACTTACGTGTCACCCTGTATTTAAACTCGATTAAAAGCGAACAATAGTTCTGAGACTTCGCACTTCATCTTCAAACTATCATAAAAAGTAACAGATCAAACCTCTACAACAAACGCAGGAGCATATCACATTATATCCTAATTGAGTATTCTTGGGCTGCATTTTCGATCATCCGTAATTACGTACGACTGTTACCTTCACTAATCTTTCGTCGAATTAAATACGCAATCACATTCTATTCAAAGTGCTCCGACCGGCACAATCCAACCAGGATACCAACTTCAATTTCTGCTCAGTCTAATTGGGTATTCATTCAGGTTTCTATCCTCTTGTGACAGGGTCCTCAACTAAACTGGTCTCCTAGTTCCAAATGATGCAGAGCCTGACTGGAAATATAATCAGCTTTTCTTCCCTGTGTGGCTGGACCCTCAACGGGACTAGTCTACCCGTTCCAGCTGATATTGAGCATGATTAAATCATTAGTCAGATTCTGTACCCCGTGTGAACGGACTTTGAAGAAAACTACTATCTCCATTGTAAGGGTGTAGGTGTGGTTATGAGTATATATTTTTCAACCAATCAAACCAACATCTACACCCACCCGCAGGATTGAATCACCTGAATATCGCAAGCAACCCAAGTTTATTTGCAATATCCACTTGAGTACGAGACTAGTTTTTTATTGTGACTTCTATCAATTCTGTATCGTTTCACTTCATTTAGATCCTGAATCTCTGTCTGGCGATTCTCCATCTCAAAATACTAATAGTTCAACACCGATATTAGTCTTGCTGTATCCACTGTCACCGATAGCGGGTTTTTCTACAAACTTCTCACCAACTAATCAAACCAGGTTTCAGCAATGACTCAATCAACTCAGCAACTTCGAATTATTGCACAACCCAAGGCACTCTATCGTGAGCGATATGGCAGCGAACAATGTGAAACTGGAAATCGATTTCAACGTTATATTCGTGCTGAAGATAACCAGCTGAAGCTCGAATATCCAACTATAGAGGTAAGAAAAAGCAATACAAATTTCGATTTTGATTACTATACAGAACAAAAGTCAGGATCTACTTCGGAAATTCTATTATCATTTCTTGAGAGTCTTGCGGGACAGTCTCGAATATTTTTTGGATTAAAAACTGGTATCAGGACAATACAAAAATTTTCGGAACGGGGTAAACTGGATTTGAGACAAAAGATTGTTCAGATGCTCGGAAATCCTTAAAACGTATTCGATAGTAAAAAACTGTGAACTCCCGTTAGGATCTGTCACAGTACCGATATTTTTAGAGTGCGCTTCGATTGCTTTCACAAACTCTTCTATGAAACTTGAGAGATTGAGCTGCATTTTAAATATTCTATCCTTCAAACTTAGAGTAAACTGCTTCTCGATTCTTTCTTGCGTTATTTAACTGTGACTTTTCTCTTTTATATTTCGAAACAAATATGTGTACTGCTAAAATACAGAAAAATATTTTCTTATTTTTCTTAATTAGATACTAGAAGAGTGGCGTAATGGTACTCTACCTCAATATATTCGCGTGGCTTCTGTCACTGTGCCGAATGATATGGAATCCACCGTGTGTGTGCATCCATATCCACTTGATACTGATGATTCTAGCGTTCATAAAGAGCCTGATAACAATGCTCTATACTTTCCAATCACAAACGACGATTTTATAAACGGCCGAAAAAGGTACCAAAAAACGACGCAAGTGATTTGTTGTTTTGCTATTTTCATGTATTCTTCAGTTTCCTCCTTACGCGCAAAAAGTTGCTACAAAGTGCACTCAAATTACACGGCCCTTTGCGAATTGTCGACTCTGGTAAGAAAATAAGAGTTTTAACAAAACGATTTTTTCTTCTCATTTGAAAGATCAAAGACATATTCTTGGTATCACGAAAAAATCCCGCAGCAAACAGCTAATTGAAACGTATAAACTGTGGAAATCACAACTTGTTTTTTCTCGAGCCGGATGCGATAGCCATGGTGTATTTAATACGTTCACTAACTCTTCGGTATCATCACAGGTGGTATCTGACAAAATCAATCAGCAACATGGTAAGTGTATAAAAATAGGTGTGTTTATCTCATTGGTATTTTCTATTTTTCTTTCCTAAAGAAGATACTGTTGCTCCGGTCGTCGCGCCAATAGATAATGGCGAAGAATGCGGTATATGTGTACCAGAAAAGGGTAACTGGGCAGGTGGTGATAACGTTATGATGATGCTTAATAAACTGGATCGAGACAACCGTAATTTCTAT
>CAJNOI010000970.1:0-21501 GCA_905250115.1 Adineta steineri | reverse complement strand
CTGTCGACTAATTCGATTGAAAGAATACATATGAAAATTTGTGCATGATATGCACTCACATATATTTCATTTTTTTATACAATAAAAAAAATATTCATCACGAAAAGTAAACAAAGATATAATTCAAATTATATATTATTGTTTTACTGTTCAAATAATAAAATATATCTTAATTAATATATACATTAAATAATTACAAAAAAAAAGAAGAAGTCAAATATAATCATTCATTTTATGAAAGACAAAAATTATAACATGATCAATCTATGATCGTTTAACATCGCATAAATACAGGTGTTTTTACAGACAATTGTGTTGGCTCTTCATAAATAGGTTCTTCACCTAAAGGTTATGGATTAAAAAAAGATAAGTAAATAATCATCTCATTTACCATTTATATTTCTTTCATTTAAATATCTTGGTGGTTCGGATGTTCTAACTGATGAATAATGTTTTTGAACTATCATAAAAAGAGAAAAATAGTACAAAAAACACATTGACTTCATACATACTTTTCGTAGTTGTTCTTGAATAGATTAAATATAAAAGCAAAAAAGAAATACGATAGAATTACCTTCACACAATTATGTGAATTATTGAACTTACCTTGATGAAGCTAAAATAGAACGTAAAGAAAAGGTTAGTTATATAATAAATTAAATTCAGTATTCGTACTTTTTTTACTACGATATATAAAAACAATTACGAAGATTATTAATCCTAACAGAAAAAGACCAGCGAGAATAGAACCAATAATAATTGCAATTTTCTTTCCTAAATAAATATATTAATACAATTTTTTATTATAATAAAGATAATCACAATCTTTTACCGGTTGTCATTCTTCTTCTTGATCGACCTATACCTGACGTATATTTATTAAAATATCCATCATTTTGATTTCCTTCTTTAGAAAAACTATGTTCAAATGTTGAATCTGTACGAATTGGATCTATTATAATAAATAAACTATCTTGATTTAATTTCGATTTTTAAATTTCCTAATGACCTTTGATTATAATAACACTTGAAAGTATTGAATGACGTCGATCGTCTATCAATAATTCACATGTTAATGTTTGTTGATTTAAATATGGCGTTCGTTTTAATATTGTACGTTGATTAGCACAAACAACCCATGAACCATCAATTTCTTGTTTTCTATTAATTTCAACATTACCACGAATATCTCCTATTGGATTCATATATACATTAACATTTTTATAACCCGTTACAGATGCACAACAAAATAATTCAACATTAGTTTGATCAATAACTTCAAATTTACTTAAATTTTCATCATATACATCATCTAAACGTTCACATGACCCAGTAGGAGCGTAGCATATATGATTCCAATAGAATGATTGTACATCTAAAAATTAAAATTCTATCATAAAGAAAAATAAAAGTAGAATTTTACCAGCTAAAATCAATTGATAAATACTATTCATCGATGTACTTATCCATGTTGGTTTTCGACATGCATAAAATCCAATATGTTTTGATTGAGCAGAATCTGATTTAATCCGTAAAATATTATCTTTAGTTATATAATTAAAATTTATATTTAAATATAAATAATTTTCATTATTTTCTTGTATTTCTGACCATTCATTTATTTTTCTACCAAAATATACTAAGTCATCTAGTTGACAATCAAATGAAAATGGTTGTCCTTGTTCTACAATAACTCGTTCGATATCTTGACACCATAAACCAGAAGTAATAAGATTAAATAGAAAAATATATAACATCATATTCTACAGTGAAAATGTTTTACTAAAAATCGTAACAGAAAAAAAAACGTTTCTTTTTTTATTATTGATGAAAGAACACATACTTACATCTCGTATAGTCTGTCGAAGGACATTCGTCATACTGTGAGTAAAACGATAAAAAAAAATAGAAAGGTACATATACAAGGAAGAAGAAGAAGAAGAAAAAAAAAAGAATGCGTATATATTTGAAGGTTATATATTCATTGTCACTAATAGACACGGTATATATAATGTGTCTGTTTGAGTTCTTTCGTCTATGAAATAATCAAAAGAAAGGACTCATTTTATTACATTGATTAATATCTATTGTGATATATTATTAAAAAAATATTCATTTTGCATTTCAATTAGTATTTTTCTGATTAATTAATTTTTACAAATTGTTGATAAACGATGTATTTTTTTAAGAAATAAAAATCTATTAAATCTTTTTACTAGGATTTTTGTAAAGAAAATAAGAAATTCGATATTAAAATACATAACACATTTATTACAAAAATATATCTGAAATTATATCTGAAAATACAAATTTGAGTTATTAATCCGTGTTCTTGAAGAATATGCGGGCGGTAATTCTTCCATTGCACAATCAATTCTATGTACTTGATTTCGATTATGAATAATTAATACAAATATTAAAGCCAACATCTAAATAAAATGAATCTATTAAATATTTTCTAAAGAAATCTTTTATACCTCAATAGTAATAATAAATACAGTACCAAATAATATTATTTCTTTCATTGAATAAAATATATCAGTTATTTTTTCGTAACAACTCTAAAAAATTCAATAAAAATCTTTTTGAATATTTTCGAAATTTTTATTTACTAGTTCCTGAATATAAGTTCCATTTATACCACAGGAAAGAATATCATTAAAAGTATTATTCATAGGACAACATGTTAATGGATATTTAAAATCTCTATTTTCAATTAACATTGATGTATTCCACCATGGATTTGTACGATTCCAAGAATTTGTTATATTAAAATCATATTTACTATCTATACCACAACATTTGAACTTTAAAATAAAACGAATTTAAAATATTTCTCAAAAAAACAATTAACTTACATGATACATCAGCGAATCTAATAGAAACGATTTTAATTGAAAAGTTTTTTCTAATGGTCCTTTGTATTTATCACGAATAAATAATTGTACTATTGATATTAATTGTTGTTTCGTATAAATTCGAAAAGCAATCAAAGATAGAATAATTATTGTTTGAAAAATTAAAATAATTCCAACGAACGAAAAATACTAAATTCGAAAGATAATTCATCTACATACGCATTCTTTTCTAATAGATTCGAATACTAACACAAAATAAAAGAGATTGCATTTGAGTTATTGCACCGGAACAACCAAAAAAACCCGTAAATATAAAAATAAAACCTGGAATAATTTTGAATATATATAAAATTTCATTTGAAAATATGATATTCTTCGTTATTTTTCCATCTATGAAAAATTCAAATTGAATATTTTACTTTTCAAATAATTAACATACTTTCAATATTAAATAAAAATTCTATAAAACTATGAAAACGTCGAGTAATTAGAAGATCAATACCTTCACCGAATAATGTTGCACCGATTAACTAAAAAAGTAACCCAAAACTTCTTTTATTCAAATTAACAATAATATATTTACAAAAAATATCACATTGATAATTATTAGAATTAAACGAACAGTTTTTAATTGGCAATTCATACCACCATGACCCATGTTCGTAAATCTAAAACTAATTTATCAACATGTTTTTTCTAGATATTTATATATGATTATTATTAATAAGAAGAAAAAAAACATTGAATGACGCAGTATCAATTTGAAATAACAAGCACGTATTCATTTTAGTGGGAAGAAAATGATTCAATAGGAAATTCTTTCATTAAACGTATCTAATAAATTCCATACTTATATATTCATATTACTTCTTTTGATAAAAATCAATATTACGGAGAAAAATCTACTGACGAGATATCTCACGAAGTAAAAAAAAATATACTTTATAGATAAAGAAAAAATAAGCTGATGATAACATAGGTTGTTATTCGAAAAAAATCTAACGATGCATTTACTGACAGTATGAGTTTTAAATCGAACTATTCGAGAGATTTATGTGAAATGATAAGACATACTTTTAGATTGTGTAAAAAATTCATTAATCATTAAATATTTGATAGTGATTAAGAAAGTAAACATTCTTATCATTTATAAATAGGGTTTCTTTGACATATTGCGGTAACTTTGGAAACAAGAGAATTCATGCTTACCATATAAAAACGACAGCCGTCTGACATGATGAAACTAGAGAATTATCATCTTCCTGCTTTTTTTTTATTCTTGTTATAAAATTTAAAACAAACAAGTTTATAAAAATAGAATTCTATTGACAATTACCAATGCTTTTAAACTTATAAAATAATACAGATATTATCAGACGAACATAAAAATTGTTAAGTACCGATTTTAAGTGTATAGATAAAAGAAATAACTTCACGTTACTGTATTACATCATATGAATACCAAAAAAGAAAAGAATTTTGTATTCTTTTTTTCGTCTAAAAATAACTATGATGTGTAATGATGTATTAAAATGTCATCTTGAAAAATTTTGCAGTTTAATTAAATATTAGACAAACGTTACATTACGAAAATCATTGGTATTTTGTATGAATTTAGTATATTAGAATTAATATATTGATAAAATATACCTCACTTTGTTTAGACATATAAGTGAAAACATTAAACACTCTATTTTCATGGTAAAATTTGAGTATAATTATATATTACATATTGAAGGTAAACTGTGTTATATAAATATTTAAAAAAAAATTAGAATTGTGAATAGTGTTTTTTATAATGATTGGTGTGTGCTTTATTTGAAAGAGATTAAATTGAAGGATATTTCTAGAATAAGCTGTTACAAAGGATAAAAAAAGAATAATAGTTCAATAAGTGTCTGATGATAGTCGGCCATTATGTCTTGCCACTGCCAGGTGGATTAGGCGTTGCACTGCCGTTTCCGTCGCACTTATCAGTACCACCTATTGGACCTGATGGTCCAGTGCATTCATATGGTGCGTCGCATGTCGAATTGTTGCATCCTAAATTTCCAGACGTTCCCGGGTTTGCAGAATCATTGTCCATGGCTGTTGTTGTTATTAAAATGTACGAAAGGCGATGCCACAGATAAATAATATAAGATGAAAATATCTAAAAAAAAGTATAGCAAAAGTAAAAAAAGGGAATTCATTCTTTAACCAATCCAGTGATGATGGTACTCGGATGTCTATAATGGCTGCGTGTCAATTCATCTAAAACCTACCTTTGCAGTGTAACATATAACTAACTATATATACATACTACGGTAGGGTCCTGCGGGAACGATTTTTTTTCATTCCCGTTTCCCGTTTCCGTTCCCGAAAGAAAATTTTATTGTTCCCGTTTCCCGTTCCTGTCAAAATATTTTTGTTCCCGTTCCCGTAAGCAGTATTGAAAAAATATCATCTTTGTACACTAGCTTCTTGCGACACCTTACAGTGTTCAGTAAAGTAAATATGATATGAAAGTAAAGCTAAACTTATGATTGGAACGTCGATTGGCTAAAAATTCTCTGTGTGAAAGCCAATTGTGCAGACATATACAAATATATAGGAATCAAGATAAGATAATTTACGGGAACATGAACTTTTGATATCGTTCCTGTTCCTATATTCCCGTTCACGAAGTTATCACGGGAATTCGCGTCCCCGTTCCCGCAGGAAAACGGGACGGGAAAATGCGGGAAAAAATCGTTCCCGCAGGGCCCTATACTACGGACAACACGAACGGCACTACAGAGAGATGCAGGAAGGGAAGAATTGATACTATAGATGGGACAGGTATATGGCCTAACCGAAGGGTAGGTCATAACAAGAGAAACATCAACATTTCTCTGTTGTTTTCTGCAAGCTTATTGAAAAGAATAGAAAAGCTTCTTCTTGTTCTTTGGAAATCAAAAAGAAACATTGTATTCGGTACACAGGATATAGGATAGTCAATAGCTTTTATTTATTTATTTTTTGTTCAACTGTCGACTCGGTCTCTGAGTCCTGACTTTGGAATGATTTGAATGTAATCAAAAGAAAAAGAAACCATTGAAAAGAATAAAAAAAATAAAACGACAGAAAAAACAACCCTATTTTAAAAATTGTTTCTTTTATACTGCATCGATATTTTTCTCCTATTAAATTAGATCGCAGAGAGCAGATACTTTTTTCTTCATCTTTAACTATTAACGAAAAACAGTAAAGCCATCTGCCACACCGAACAAGATGTGTGTAGCGATAGTACTATTTTTAATTTCCCTCACCAATGCTTCTGTAGTAAAGCAGATTCTTTCTCCCTTTTTTCTATTATAAAGAACTTTTTCTGTCAATCTCAGACTCCGAATCAGACTGACAACTATATCGTACATTTTGAACGAACTACATCTATTACCTTAAAAAGAAGCAAAAGAAAAGAAATTTTTTTTAAAGCATAAACATCATACATTAAGAAATTAAAAATATACTTACACAAACAAGGAAAAAAAACGCGTATGTATCAACTTACCTTAGCAACTCAAACGCAATTGTTATTTCTTTATTACATTATTTTTGCTATCTATTCCTGCTCACAATATAGATCCTTCTGCTCTTTTTTCGTTTTATCGTGGTATAGTCACGGCAAAAATTATTATAAACGGAGTACATTTTTTTTCTTCTTTTGTATGATCGAAAAGTTATTTTTATCCTACTGTGTTCCTATGCTACATGGACGTCTTTCTCTCTATCTCTCCTCTTTTATATTTCTGAAGCGAGCTCGATTATAAGTACACTCATTACTATATTCGTAGGATTTTAGGTATTTTAAGACCCAATTTCTTTAAATTATGATCCGCAGTATTTGTGAGGTTCTCGCTAGTGAGGTGTAGATGTAGACTGACTTCACCCTCCAATATAATCTTAGATTGAAAAGTGAACTATATAGTCTGGATCCAAAGACTATCGAGAGGGAACTCACTATAAAAAGTGCCTACCGTGTCTCGTATAAAGTGAAAAGAATAATGATGGGGATATGAGTATTTTTATTGAAAGCAACAAGAACTGGCAAAAAAAGAGAAAAACAACTCTATATATAAGAAAAAAGTAAAAAGGGAGAACCAATCACGAAACAAGAAATGGCACTATGCAATTAAAAAAGAAATGAAATTATGTAATAACCAAAAGAAAAAAGAGAAATGAAACTATGCAATAACCAAAAGAAAAAAAATACGACGCAATAGAAGAACGTAAGGGTCTGGGTATAGGTGTTTTCTACTGCAGATATTTTCATGCCGATCCACACCCACACCAATCCTTAATCACACGCATAGCAACACCCATATCCACATTCACACCCACACCTACACCCATGCTCAAGATAATTTCAGTAAACTTCATTCTACAAAACGGAAAAGTACAAAAAAGTATCAGTAATATATATATATATATATACACTTTCCTCTTCGAATTTTTACACGATTGCATTATCTCTGTTCCCTTCTTATTAACTTCAATAAATACTCATAAAATAATTCAGGAACCAAACTGTTATCTGTGTCTCAGCATATACATAAGAAAATGAATTAATCAAATAGCACATTTTTTATGAATTTAGCCATGTATGTTTTGAGTATAGCTTGTAATACACTTTTGTTATTAAGAAAACCAAAAAAATGTTAATCATAGAAAAAGTATTTTGACTAAAAAAATAATTTTACAAAGAAACGTTGACTTTTTGCCGGTACTGAAATGTGTGATGCCATTGTGAATATTAAATAATAGAATATATATTTTTCAGTTAGTTGGTCTACGTACTTCTATCATTATTGTTTGCAAATAAACAAAACTGTTCTCAAAACTAAAAATAGTTTTGATCCAGTTAGGGTCCTGCGGGAACGATTTTTTTCATTGCCGTTTCCCGTTTCCGTTCCCGAAAGAAAATTTTATTGTTCCCGTTTCCCGTTCCTGTCAAAATATTTTTGTTCCCGTTCCCGTAAGCAGTATTGAAAAAATATCATCTTTGTACACTAGCTTCTTGCGACACCTTACAGTGTTCAGTAAAGTAAATATGATATGAAAGTAAAGCTAAACTTATGATTGGAACGTCGATTGGCTAAAAATTCTCTGTGTGAAAGCTAATTGTGCAGACATATACAAATATATAGAAATCAAGATAAGATAATTTACGGGAACAGGAACTTTTGATATCGTTCCCGTTCCTGTGTTCCTGTTCACGAAGTTATCACGGGAATTCCCGTTCCCGTTCCCGCAGGGAAACGGGACAGGAAAATGCGGGAAAAAATCGTTCCCGCAGGGCCCTGAGTACTGATCTTTACTGAAGAAGTGAATATACGATGTTTTCAAAGTTACCGATTGTTGATGTTTATGTTTAATGCAATTAAAAGATGGAATAGTACAGATTATAGCTTTTGGAAAACTGTATCAGACCATATGTTTACATCTGAAAATAATGTTTTTTTTCTATTATCTATAGTGGATAGAATGGGATCGATATAGAATAAATAGTGTAAGTATTAGCATTTGGGGTATCGATAGCATATGATAAACTTCGAAAATGTTTTAAAACTAGCCTAATTGATATAGTTTATAATTCTAATTAGGAATCTGAAATTAGTTTTTTTATTGATTAAACACCGGATGCGTATAAGCTAATGAAGAAGTACAATGATAGAAAGCTATCATAGACTGTTAACATTGATGACAACGGCTACTTTTAGTCACCAAGATTCAAACCATTTGAGTTATATATCAAACGGTGCAGAATTTCAAGGTCTTTCAGAATATATAAAAACTATTCCAGGACAACTGCACAAAGTTATGATATTTAGTAAAAATACTAAAAAACCATCATAAAAACCAACTGCCTTTTTTGACCCTATATTGAAATTATCGGCCAATAGGAAGCAGTCTGAAAATTCAAAAATAAATTAATTTTGTAGAAAAAATATTTTTACATCTGTTGGAATCATCCGCACGTCTAACGAACAAGTCATTGTAGAGAAAAATGAAAAATATGAGAAGCATCCTAAAAAAGCATTTTTTTAATTAAGGACCAAGATCTGTGTCAGAAAGAGCTAATATTTTGGATTTTAGACTTTCTAATGATGCAGTATTATTTTAGATATGTAAATCGAAACTCATAATTTTTTTAGGTGCTGGCTTTCTACAAACTCAGTAGGTACTCTCGCGGACTCGGTTTTAAACACTCTATTTTCACGGCAAAATTTGAGTATAATTATATATGTTACTTATTAAAGGTAAATTCTGTTATATAAATATTTAAAAAGAAAATAAACGCAGCTGTTATCAAAATACTTCAATCTGGCTTATGAATAAAAATTCTAATAAAGAATGAATGCTGATATATACGCCCTCTGATGTATTATTCTTTAGTCTAGAAAACCAATACGGAGAATTTAAATGACTCATCATATATTGTTTACTTATTCAAACGATTCTTTCATATATATTTCAGTTAATAAATTCCAGAGTAAAAACTTGTCGTAGAGTGCCTCGATTATTTTTTGCTATACATGTTACTGTCTGGTTTAATTCAGATTCGTCATTTATCATTGGTATGATTTTATAATCGATTGTATTCGAGATAATTTTTTCTTTGTTTAATATTTTAATATCACCTAAAAACCATTGATGACTAGGTATTGGATTTCCATTTATTGAACAATGTAAAATATTTTCTATATTTCTTTTAATTTTAATCAATACATATTCACTATTTTTAGGTTCTATATAATAAGGTGGACCTAATAATTAAGATAACATTCGAGATAGTGTTTTATTTTATAAAGTATAAAGAACATACCATAAACATCTAGATAAATATTCGATGTTAATGAATAACCTTGATTATCATCATTAGTTGTTACTCGACATGTGTATATTCCTGAATGAATATTCGAAATATTTTTAATTCGTAAATAATCATATCCTGTTAGTGACGAGACACCTTGTGAAGAATCTTTTGGTATAATAAATGTAAACCAAGCAGGTAGTGCAGAGAATATTGGACATAGTAATGTTATTGTATCAATTATTTCGGAATAGATATGTAATTCTCGATTAGATATTTCACGCGGATTACCGCCAACTAAGAAAAATCTGTATGATAGATTTAGTTTTCACAGAGATAAACTCACCACTAAGAAAATAAACTCGAACACCTACTAGACCATTATTCAATCGAACTATACATTCATAATATCCTTCATTTTCATGTTTTATATTTTGAAATTGAATATAATTTGAATGTTGTCGTATATGTTCAAAATGCTGAACAAAATCAATATGAAAATCAGCTATATCGTCTTTTGTATATGCAATATTTTCATCAGGGCCACAATATCTTTCTGTATTGTTAATATGAGTATCAATAAATACTTGATCATAACCTTCAAATCGATAATCGATTAATTCCGTCGCTAAAAAACAAATGAATCATCAGAAGTAAAAGTTTCCTTTTTATTATGAACTTACGATCATTAGTAAGAAAAAAATGTTTTTCATCAATAAGTTTTCCATTCGAATCTTTTATTTGACAAATAGCAATTCCTTCGTTAATTACTGCAAATGAATTTATTACTAAATCAGATTTATTAATAATATTTATTCGACCGTCATGATCATAGAGTATCCATGAAATATATTCATCTTTTGTTAATGGTCTATTTGTTTCACATGTTCGTTCGAAATCTGTACCTATTTGTAGGAATTGTTTTGGTTTAAATTTCCAAGTAATAAGTTCTATATGAAAATAATGATGTTTTTTTTTCGTTATAGATATTTCGTCAATTAGAAATTATGCCTCGAAAACGAACTGTTTCATCAACATCGAATAAAGCAAAAAAAACGACTTCCATCTTATCTTGATTTTGATCATGACTCTTATGGTTGGAAAGCAAATATTGATTATCGTGAACATCCTGAACTCTATCGAATAGGCCGTGGAGAACAAGGTGTATTAACATGTCAACCCTATAAAGGTGAAATATGCCCACATTGGCGTTTTAAAACTGTGCCTGAAGCTATTGAATCATCGAATAAAATTTATGAAATGTTTTTAAATTATCTTAAACAAAATGATTTCGTTGGTGCTGATATGGCACGAAAATATTTACAAATGGGTTTTACTCGTTCAAGACGTTATGCAAATCATGCTAGTGGAACAAAATATGATCAAACAACTTATGATATATTACCACAAGAAGAAACTCACATGAATAATGAAAAAGCTCGATCAGCTGAAATTTTTAAACAAAAATGGTTCGAAGCAAAAGATAATGATTTATATAAAGAAATGGCTACTAAACATCGAACAACATATGAAACGAAACCAACTAAAACTCGACGAAATACTGTTACACATAAAAATGAATAAGTTTTAATGTTTTATGTAAATATTGTATGTATATTCAAGCAAACTATATCGAATAAAAATTAATTCAGAGATATTGACTCTATGCTAAAGATATGTGGAACCGGAGCCTCTATTCTACATTTAGATCGAAATATAAAATTTCTTTTACCTGCATTAATAGAATTTATACATATAATCATGTAGATAATGATAATTTTCATAGTAAAAATGAGTATTTACTTTTGCCGCCAATATTACTTTATTTTTATTCGGTTATTTCTCAAAATTACATGGCAAATGTAATCGAGTTGAATACAATAGACAAAATGAAGTGATTTGAAAACACATAATTTGAGAGATAAATGATTGATAGATTGAAAAAAAGAGAGAGAACATAATGCAAATAGAAGTTTAGAATAGCGATGATAATCATTATTGTAAGAGAATAGGTAGAAAAAGATGTGAGAGTATTTTTATGATAAAATAGCAAGATAAAGCAAATTAAATACGTTGATCAATAAGATTATCAAGCGAATGAAGATATCTGGCATCATATTCATACAATTGAAAAAAGACAGAACTTAAAAGGTAAAAGCAACAATAGAGAACAAATAAAATCAATGTTGATTTGAATTAGAAATTGTTTTCATTGACCAAAAAAAACATATTTAATTTGAATAATACATCGTATCCTTTCTCTTACGACAACATAAAGCCATTGCAAAGATAAATGCCGCTAACTAAATATATATATATATACACATAAATAAGTAAACATGAAAAAACAAATTACTTCAATAACAAGAATAAGAACTGCTCCGATAATAATCCATGTCTTGGCAGTATTTATTAAATCCATAAATTTATCATAACAACCCTAAAATAAAATAAATATCCTAACATATAATATAAATTAAATAAACTCACTATTGTATAAGTATTATTTCCTGTCATAGCACAAGTAGCAGCCGATTGTAATTGAGCAGAATTAAAATCATTCCAATTCGCTGTAAAAGCATTACCCATATTACAGCATGTTAATGGATATTCAAAATTCGTTGAATTTCCCAATGATGCATTTGCCCATATATTTGTTCGATTCCATTTTTTTGTTCCATCAAAATCACTTCTATTATAAACACCACAACATTGAAACTATACAAAAAGAAAGAAATAAAAAAAACTAAATTATACATAATTAAAAATGATTACGTACATTATACATAATAAAATCCCACGCAATTGAAATTCCTGATGGTTTTGATACATTTGTATTACTTATTAAACCCAATGGACCTTCATATGTATTTTGAAGAGCGTCTTTTAATTTTGGTTTTATTTGATCTTCAAATTTCGATTTAAAAGCAACAAAATAAATTGTTATTGCTACTTCGAAAAGTATGATTATTCCAATAATAATACCATACTTAGATAAAAAAATAGATAAAATACAATAAGGAAAAAAGATAAACTTACAAGTATTAAAAATATTTTCACTTGTTTCATAGCACCACAACATCCAAGAAATCCAATTATTAAAAGCACACCACCAAGAACAAGAATAACAATTGCAATTACTGTAAGATATGATAAACCTTGCTCAAGTTCAGGATCTAAATGAATAATAGAAAATTATCTATTTATTTACTTTTATTTCAATATTTACTGCCATCAATTGGAAATATTTTCTTTATTTTTTGAAGTGATGGATCAGCTAAGACATATATTCCAACTGCGATAAGTGCAAGACCAATTAACTAATAATTAAGAATAAAATTTTTATATTATTAAATCAAATTAAACAAACACTTACGAAAAAGATGATATTAAATGCAACCATCACAAATCGCATTGTTTTCATTCCACAACTCATACCACCGTGTCCCATTTTCGTATATAATCTGAAAAATGTTACTTCTAAAATAAATTTTTATTTATTTGTAAATGCGTCAAATAATAAAAAAATGTCATGACTAACAGACAAATGCGCATCAGGTTTTTTTTCTCACATACTCGTCAAGAGAAGAAAAAAAAATGAATAATTATATGATCCTAGTTTTGAAATAGAACTAATTAGTAGAAAACTATCTATTTGAATAGAAAGGATTATGGCTTCAGAAGGAAATGAACCTTCTAACGAGATATATGTCAAACAAATATTAATATCGGATTATTATTCTTTTTTTATATGTGAAATTGTAGACTGTTAAAATATTCCATACTACACAAATATGATTGCATATTACTAGGTGAAAAAGAATAAAAAAGCTGAAAAAATCAATCCTCTTTTACTTAATCGAAGTGTACTTTTTTTTCTTATTAAAATCCCTTATATATATATATATATTCAGTTATAATAGTCTTTACCTGAGTCGTTAAGAAAAAAAATGTATGCTTCCTCTCTTTTTTCTTTCTATTAACACTAGTAGAATATTATAGAATAAAAAAAAAGGAAGTTTTTCGCATTTATAAAAATTAACTGAATCATACGGTATAAGCTATAGCCGAGGTTAAGCAAACATTGATAAACCAACCAGTTTGATCTAATAAAAGCAGTTTGTCATGTCTGAATTAATTCTTGTTATTGAAGATCAATACATGTCAAATAAAGAATTTTCTTTAAAACTTAAATTGAATCAAACGTGTTTCTATTCTAAAGAAAGCTATGAATAAATAAATAAATCAAGAGTAACTAAGACACCTTTATATTTCATATCGATAGGATAATGTGTGTAATATGAGTTGACGACTATTACCTTATATACAGTATTATTTTCTTGTAATATAGACTAATATTGACACTCGTCTCTACTTATACAGTTATAAAGTAAAGGAAATAGGACATTAAGAGAAGATGAGAATGAATACCAAGTAGATGATGATTGTTAATAAACAGAATAATATACTTTTATTTCACTAGCCTACCATTTTTTCTCTCTCTCTCTCCCCCGATATATGTATTACATACGTCATTAAAAATGTCAGGGAATGAGAACATCGATTCTTCTATTGATATTTATATATGAGAAGGTTGTTAATATATTAGTCAGAATTTTTATATTTATATTAGAAATAAAAAGAAAATTGAATGAGAAGTAACACACACCTACCTTTTTTTTTTTTGGTTTACAAACTAAACATCGAAATAGAACGATGAGAGAGAGTTATACCAATAATCAAAATTCAATGAATATTTCTTTTTTACTAACTCATAAGATTAAAAGTGTCTCTTTTCATGACATCACAAGTAATATACACCTATGGTCATATTACTCAATACTACTGGAATATTCATGATAAAAAGAAATCAAGTAGTAATACATATATATGAATTTAAACATTTTTTTTCTTCTTTCTCATAAATCATTATACAGCTTTTCAAACATACTGTCAAAATTATTACATAGTTTTCTTTCTCTTCATTTGTCGTTCGTTACTAGAACTGGTTGTTAAACAGGAAATGAACGAGTGGAACCAGAAAAAAGTTGGTACACAATGCGAACGGTAAATGCAGAAAAAAAAGAAGAAGAAGAAGAGAAAGCATAAGCTACCTATGCTTAAAAAGAACGACAAAATAGAAAGTTCTATATTATTTTATTACACTATAGTACGTGTTCATATGATTTACAAAAAAAAGCTGATGAAGACAAATGAATAGTTCATTATATAAGATCTATTATTGATTCTGTGCACGAAGAATTAATTGAACGTATAGCATCTAAATATAAAACTACAGAAAAAAACTATATTGATTGTTCTATATTCTTAAATTTTACTCAAAAGACATATTCAAGGTCTATCTTATTTCTATTCACAAAAAAATTTTATTGTCTTGTTCAATATTTGACATAATATGATGAATTTTAATACACGATAGACATTTTTTCTTGCTGTAAAAGACACTTATTAAAAAGAGACATGTATATGGTAGGAAAAAGGTGATGTTTACGTTGACTTTCAGACAAGTTATTATTTTTTTCTAAAATTCATTTTTCTATTTAAACTACACTCTCGCTTGATTGTTTTTTTTAAAAAAAAAATTTTACTCGTCGGAAACTTCAAGTTTTTCTCTCTTTTTTTTGTTGTTACTGTCGTGGGAAGTGCAACAATACTTAGACGAGAAATTAAATATTTTTGCTGAAAAACAAAAGACGATGATCATTTTCTTTTTTTCTTTTATTTTACTGACAACATCTTTTCACCCTTTTTTTTTTTTGTAATTTAACTTTAGACTTTACTTGAAGTCTTTTCTAAACTATGGGTAGTGCAGCATCAAAACGTCGCGCTGAACGTGATAATGATTCGCTTATACAAACATTAGATGAACATGAAAGTGCTGTCAATTGTATGGCATTAAGTAGTGATGGAAGTGTACTAGCTACAGGCTCCGATGATCATAATATTCGTTTATGGAGTGCTAAAACAACACCAATTGAATGTTTAAGTGTATTAACTGGTCATGGAGATTATATCACACATGTTCTTATTGATGAAACTTTTTTAGTCAGTGCTAGTGCCGATCGTACTATGCGAAAATGGGATATGACTAATGCGCAGTGTGTATTTGTCTACTCTGGTCATACATCCCTTATAAATCGAATTGTTTGTACTGGTAAGTAGAATATTTCTCTCTCTCGAAAATTCAACTAAAAGAATAATTTAATGATGAATAACAGTAAACATTCAAGAAGTTCTACTGAAATAAATATGTTAATTGATGCATAAAAAATGAATTGTTTTCCTATATCTATATACCCTTTTATTTCTATTACTAATTAAATTCTTTTCTTTTTCTCTTTTTGACAAAAAATAAAAATGTGTTTAAAAATTTTTATTTTTTATTTTGTAGGAGATTTTCTCTTTTCAACATCATATGATCGAACAGCTCGTTGTTGGGATTTCGATACTGGCGCATGTGTACGTGTATTTCGCGGCCATAAACATGGTATATTACCCATATTATTTATTCCAGCAGATCAAGATGGCGGTGAAGAAGATAATGAAGATGAGACAGATATGTATAAAAAAGATATTATAATAACTGGTTCACAAGATTCAACAGCTAAAACATGGTCATTCGAAACTGGTGAATGTTTAAAAACATTTCGTGGTCATACGGGAGCCATACTCTGTTTAACAAGTGATCCACTTGGAAAAACATTATTTACAGGATCAGGTGATAATACAATTCGTGCATGGGATATTTATCGTGGAACAGAATTACATGTTTTTGATCAACATCAAGCAGCAATAATAAATCTTCTTGTAAGAAAAAAAGATTGAAAATTTCTATACAAAAATTTTTTTTTTAGTGTTTTAACAAATTACTATTTTCAATTAGTGCGGATCATACAGCACGTTGTTGGGTTACGGATGTTGGTGATTGTACACGGATTTATAAAGGACATAAACATACTGTTTCTTGTATTCAAGTTGATAATGGCCTTGGTATGTTACACTATACTATTTCATTTTCTTTTTGATGAAAATTCACTTGTTTTAATAGTTTATACTGGTTGTGGTGATGCTTTAGGACGATGTTTTGATGCACGTTCTGGTGCTATAAAACGTACATTTAAATCACATGCACTCGGTATTAGTTGTATGCAGGTATATGTCATTTGTTTTTTATTTTAATTTCTTTTCAAAAAAGAATTTTTTTTTATTTAGATTGCTAATGAACGATTATTTACTGGTTCTGTTGATGCTACAGTAAAAGTTTGGGATATAAGTGATCTTAAAGGAGATATTATACCAGATTTAAAAACCGCAAGAAGTAATGATGGACGAGGTGGTAGTGCAGAAAATCGATCTGATGATGTAGATTCTGGTATTGATGATCGTGAATATCGTGATCGACGTGCACAAAACATGGTGTGAAAAGAAAGAAAATTTTCATTTAATGAGTTATAAATAATAATAAAAAAAAAGTTTTTTTTTTCGTGCAAATTTCAAATTTTCAAAAAAAAAAATAAATAAACACATATTTACTCAAATTTTATTAAAAAAATTTCCACACTTTTTTTCTGTCTTTTCTATACATAAGTTACATTTCCACGTATACAAACAGTTCCTCGTGCCTGATGATCAGTTATCCATATACATTGTGTTGGACTAGTTTGAGATTGAGTTGTTGATGTTGATAAACTTGTTGTTGGTAATGATAATGCATGAGGACGTAATGACGCTATTGGAAGTCTAGTAATCGGCTGACGAACGCCAAGCGTTTTTACAAAATCGTCATAAGATGGAGGTGGTAATGTTGATGATGGATCATTACCAACGATGCTTATATCTGGATGAGAAGGAAACAATTCTTTATATGATGGTAAATCAGTGTTATCGCCCATGATAAAACTTAAAGAAAAATCAATGTACATATTTACATTTCTGTTTAAACAGAAAAAAAAACATACGTAGAATGAAGATCACTATTTGCAGCTAATACTGAATCATAAGCTTGTTGTCGTTCACGTAATCTCTGAATTAAGAATAATTTTTTTCCATAGATATAAAAAATTATGATTAATTTATTTACTTACTTGAATTAATCGACGCCTAGTTCTCATTATTGTAAAATAGCGTCGTAATGTTTGACATGTACGTAAAAATGATACAATAGCAACAGTTAATAGAATAGCAGCAATAACATTTGAGCCTTCTTTCTTGTTTGGTATATTATTTATCGAGAATTTAAATAAAATAAATGCAATAGTAAATAGAAAAAACGAAAATATAAAACGACATAATATATTTGATACAAATTTACAAGTACTCATATGAAGTGTATGATGTGTTGTTGTATGATGATGTTGTCCGTTTGGTGGTGTTGACGATGGACGAGTACGTGGATGTGAATGAAATATTTGTCCATGTTGACGATAGTATGGCATAAAAATAACCATTTTGTTTTGTTTTTTTGTATTTAATTTAACTTGTTTATTACTATGATTTTGTATATGGTCGATCACCAACAAGTTAGAATACTGGTTTTGTTTGAACGTTAGTTTTCTCCATATAAACGACGACGAATGTCGAGAATAAGAACAAAAAAGAAAAGAAGAACAAGAAGAGAAATATAAGAAGAAAAAAAAAAGATGATAGTGCTTCCCAATGTGTTTGGTTACATACAAACGTTTCTCTGTTAGAAGAAATGTTTTCCCGCCAGGAACACTATATGAGAAAAGGATTGCAAGAATGATGTCATACACATCGATAGAAAAGAAGAAGAAGGACGAATAGATAAGAAAAGAAAGAAAAAGAGAGAACTGGTATATCTCTCTTTACAATTCCCGAGAAATAGAACAGAACATATAAATACGCAAGAGACAAACTAGTGCAACGATATTAACGAAACATACTAGCTAATTTTTAGAATCATGGGAGATGGAATCGATCAACTAGACGGCGGCTATAATGATGATGATGATAGACAAACATGATTGTCGTTGAAAAGACATGATATAGTCATTATGACAAAGACACGATCTTATATTGACTTTAGTATATACTTTAATAAATAGAATTTGATGTATCAATTTAATCCTAAAAAAAGAAAATTTTACTTCTAGGTAAATATAATTATCCTATGCTTCATTGAATAGCTTCTTACTTAACAATTAAAAATATTATTTTTGTTAAAAACATGTAATAAAAAAACGACCGAGAGGAAGAAAAAATAATTAAATGTTTTCATATAAAATAATTATGGATCTATTCGTTATCATTTATAAATTAATTATATATGTAAGTAATACAAAAAAAAGAAGAAAAACCTATTTCTTTTCTTTTGTTTAATTTATTTCTTTCAACTAAATATTAACGTCGTCATATGTAAAACAATTGTTGTATAACCTTATGAAAGAATATTTTTTTGTCATTATAGGTCATTTCCAGCTGGCTTCGATTTACTGTTATCCTTATCTATCTATTGACAAAGATCTTGTTGATAGAAATAAATAATCATCTATTGTAATTATCTATACGACAGATGTTCAAGAAAATAATATATTTCTTAGAAAAATTCAAACAAAAATATTTCTATAGATGACTGCAAGATTTTCTTTTTTATTGATGAGTGAAAAATGATAAGAATATAGCATATACGTGTCATGCAGCGATAGAATTTGAGAGACAGTGATTGATTTCTCTCTCTAGAGGAAACACATAAACAATTAGTAATATTTATGAAATGTCAAAAACAAAATACAGATGATTTAAAACAAGAAAAATATATTATTTGTCAATTAACTCTAGTTATTTATTAATATTTGGAGTTGAATGCGTTTTTGATGAACGAAGAACATTACGAAAATCAACTTGAACTGTTTCTGTTGGTAATTTTCGTCGTAATGTTTGATTTCTATCACCAAAACCAGTTTTACGTAGATTATTTTTAAGTTTACTAACATCATCGGATGTTAATACTACTTCTCCGACGAGACTCGATGCACTTGATGTTAATAGACCAGCTGCTTTATTTTTATTTAGACTTGATGATAAGGATAGACGATGTCTGGACTGAGAATCATTTTGTCGTACGTTATGGTTAGAATGATTGATATGACGAAAGGTTAATGACGATGAATTATCGTCTATTTCTGTTATATTAGGTGGTGGAGAGACGGGTCGAAATAAATTAGAAAAAACTGGATTTGTAGATTTTGCTCTAGAAAAAAAGAAATTATCATAAATAAAATAAAAAAAAAAATTCTTACTGTTTCGTAGCAAACATTTGTTTTAATTCGTCTACTGGAGTTTTTACTGTAACTGGTGGTGATATCTGTTTTGATTCTACAACTGGACTTATCATAGTAGCTGGTGCTGATTCCATTCGTTCAAAAATCTGAACTTTATTACTAGTTTGTTTCAAAACTTCCGGTGGTGGAAAAGGTGGAGCTTGTGGTATATTAGTTATCGGTGGTGCTGTTAATGGTCGTGGTGGAATTGTTTTATCAATTACTTCCTCTTGTTTTTTTTCAAGAATTTTTTTATTTTTCATATCGATAAATTCTTTATAAATTGTATCATAATATTGACATAAACGAACAACATTACGTTTCTTTCCATTTAATTTCAATGTATTTTGTGACTGAAGTTTCAAATTGTGCGTTTTTGATACTGATTGATATTTATGAATATTTTTTTCTTTTTCAATTGAATTCGAATTACTTTTTTCAAGATTTGTTAATTGTTGATATAAATGACTACCGAATAATTCAATTTGTTTTAGAAAATAAGATAGTTGAATTTGTTGATTACGATAATGAAGAAGACGACGTTTAAATTGTGTTTGTTCATACCACATTCTCCAATAACTTTGAATAGTTAGAGTAGCTGTTGACGATTTTTTCAATGCAGTTCGAACAAGAAAACCACGTACCATAGCTTGAACACGTGCTACTGATTTATCATAATCGGATTTAATAATATTGACGTTCGTAACTTGATTTTGTTTTCTTATTAAATACATTCGTATACGTGATTGTAAACGAATAATTTTTGTTATTAAATCTTTATATGCAATATTTAATTGTTCAATATGATGAAATTTTAAAAATATTTTTGTTTTACCAATAGCATAATCATTAAAATGAAATTTTTTCAATATTAATTCACATAATTGTTTATTATTAATTTTTTGATCTTTAAAATTAATAAGACATGAATAAACCGATATAAAATCATCGAAAATTATTCGATGTGAATAACCATGTCGGCGTATTTCAATTGTTTCAAGTAAACCACTGTATCGTATTTGTTCAAGTACAACATTTTCATCAAATTGACTTGTATCAAATGTAAAATTTTGTGGAAAATAACTTGTATGATCATATGTTACATGTGATATTTGACATGGTAAACGATTTGGTACAAGACAACGAATAAAAGTTGGTTGTGCGGATGCCATTGTACTAACTAATTCCATTAATGAATAACGAAAATATGTTGATACAGTACCTTGTGTACGATTTGCAGTTGTAGTTTTTTGATTTATTGAACGAAATAAAGATGCTGCTTTATCTTGTTTATCTTGTTCATTATAAATCACGCTACCGGTTTTACGAAGACGACTACGAAAAAGTAAATTAACAAGATCATCTTCACTTTGTAAAAGTAAATCAGTTATTTCCATAGGTACATAATCACGATTTTTTTCAAGAAAATCTTTTGCTGTATATTCAATCTTTCCAGCATAATGATGAATAGTAAATAATGGTTGCTGATCAAGTAATAATTGTTTTT
>CAJNOI010000969.1:0-21511 GCA_905250115.1 Adineta steineri | reverse complement strand
TTTTTTTTTTTGATTCGTGTGTCTTTATTTATCGAGAGAAAAAACAGGAGTTGATGACATAAAAAAATCTAGTTGAATAGTTGATTGATTATCATTTGAACATTTAAAATGATTTATATGATCGATGAATGGAAATGTTGATAAAGTTTCATTATTAAGTAATACACGTTGAACATAAAGATTTGTTGGAGAATTATTATGAACATTGATTAATAAATTACATTTACCATTATTGCGTGAGATTTTTATACGATCAAATGCTGGACTACCAATTAAATATGTTGATGAACCAGAAAGTGGATAAAAACCCATACTTGTAAATATATACCATGCAGACATTGTACCATAATCATCATTACCTGGTAATCCATCAGGCGCATTTGGATAAGCATGATTTAATAACCAACGTGCATATTTTTGTGTTAAATCAGAACGATTAGCATAATTAAATTGCCAAACGGAAAAAAGATTATGTTCATTACCTGGCCAATAATATGGATTAGGTAATAATGTTGTTTTCCATGGTTGTCCACGTTCAAAAAATATAGTTAATTCTTTAATAAAATTATCTCGACCACCAAATAATTCTATCAAACGTGAAGTATTCAAGATTATTCAGTTATGATATCATTTGAAAATAAATGAATGAGTCATTAATCATTGGATATGATTGTCTCAAAAAAAAAGATATATATATATATGTGTTGAGTTTAAACGTCATTTAAATCGATAAGTTATCTTTTATTTTTAGTAGGTGTTCCTTCTGTTATCTTGTTTTTATTATCTTTATACATATAGTCATCTGTTTCTTTGTTGGTAAATATTTTTCTCGCCTTTTTGATAAAACTATGTAAAATCACACATATCATAAACCATATATAATTCTATCAAATTAACTATTTTAATGACTTGTTTGATAGTTTAACTGTGTATTTCAAGCTTCAAAAGATCAAATTTCGATTGACAGTTAATTGAGTGAGATAAATTGTTTTTTTGATCATCAAAGTTTGACATTTACGAACTATTTTTCGAGTATGATTCGTTTAAAATTTACATTCAATACTATCGTAGCATAGTAGTTTTTATATATAATCAAACAGTAGGAAAAAAATCATCTACTTGTTTTCATCGCCTAAGGGTTCGAAATATGTTATATATGACACCAATTGAATACAACAAAGATTTTATTGAAAAATTTTCAAGTGATTAATGCTTGAGGTACGAACACAAGTACTTTAAGTATTTTCCTATGTTCTGATTATCAATGAACGAAAAAAAAATATTTCCTATTCAGTAAGGCATCGTTTTCGCTATGTATATAAAATGATATTCTTAATGATTTAGAATTTGTAGAAACAGTATTGCCTTCTCAAAATCTACTAGATTACATAATCTTTAGTGTTCACATGATATTTTAACAAATCTTTATGGGGTACAAAAAATCGATAATGCCAAGCATCACCTTCTATATATCTTTTATCAAATGGATCGAGAAATTCAAGTTCATTTGATGGACAATGAAAATTGCCTGCTTTATCTTTTGGACAAAAGAAATTTGTTTTGTTATCAAAAACATGTTCAAACCATGTTCCTCGTTCATAATATTCTTTAGCTTCATCAACCAAACCAGCAGCATTCATAACATTTGCAATAGCCCAATCATCATACGCATAACTTATTGTTAATGGTGCTGAAGTTTTTTCCATATCATATGGAACATATTTATATTGAATATATGTTGCTGGATCCCATCGACTATCATGTACTTGGTTTTGATTAGCAACTTTTCTTAAAGCTTGAACAACTTCTTTTAAATCTAAATTATTATCATTTTCTTTTTTCATAATTAAATCACTGATAAGAACGTCAGCATGTGAACCAAACATACAACCTGTATAACCATTAGCTAAAGGCCATTTTGGTAAATCACCACCTTGTTCAACATTAATCATAATTGAATGTATAATATCATTACCTCGTTGTGCATCATGAAAATTAATAAATGGTATTTGTGTACGATGTATATCCCATATGGATAAATCAGTATAAACATGTTGCATATAATCAGGTTTTGTATGAACTTTACCATCATATCCAAGGTAAACACCATTTGATTCATCCCATATTGTTGGACTTGATAATGAATGGACAATAGCAGTATTGAATTTTATTTCAGCATCACGATCCCAATCAGCACTAACCTATATACACATAGAAAGAAAATAAGTTTAAACTCTATTTAATTACTTCAAATCTTGCTAATTCATCAAGCCATTTTTGTTGTACAATTGTTCGCATAGAATCGAATGATTGAAGAGTATTTGTTTGTATTTTTAAATTAGTACGTGCTTGTTCTATAGAAACAAAACTTATGCCAACATACATTGTTACTTGTTCTTGCTCATCAGGTAATATAATATAAGCACCTGATGAACATCCATCTATTTCAGTTTGCCCTTCGGTTATTTGTCCATGATTCCATGTACCAAATTGAGTCAAATTATTTAATGTAATAACGAAATATGTTGTTACGCCACCAAAACGTCCTGAAAGTGAACCATCAAAATGAATTAAACCACTTAGCTCATGATTTATTGAATCGATTTTAACATGACTTTCAGTACATACATTGGCTTGTAATGTATAACTATTATCAATAAGTATAACATGATGTTTATTTTTAATTTTATCATATGTATAACGATGTATACCAACTTGTTCCGTAGCTGTTAATTCAACATTTATTTTATGTGTATCAAGATAAACTTGATAATAACCTGGTTCAACAACTTCACGTTCATGTTGAAATGCACTACGATAACCATTTCGTTTAGAAATCATTGCTTGTAAATGTTTAATACTATCTATTTGAACAGGCATAATACCAACTTCACCATAATCAACTACACCAGCACCAAACATATGTGTATGCGAAAAGATATTTATATGTGAATCAGAATAGTGATAACCAGCTAAATGATTGAATACAATTGGTATATCCATGGTATTACTAGTATCTGGACCTAAACGAAGAGCACCATATGGACTTTGAACACCTAATGGTAATGAACCTGCACCAAACCCATCACCATCTGTACCAATATATAAATTAAGTGGAGGAAATTTAGTATTATTATATTGATACGAAAGATTAATTGCTAATATGAATAGCAAGAAAACTAAAATACATCTTGCAGCCATATAATTTTTTATGATATGATTTTTTTTGAAAATTTACACAAAACATTTTATGAGAGAATATATCAGCTGGAAATGGATAAAGTGCGTTCGATTCTTATTTTTTACTCTATTTATGATTATAACAACATTCTTATTATCACATGTATTCTGTGATTTATTATTTTAAGTTTAACCTACTTATTAAAAATGTCTCATATACAATGGAGTGCAAATGATTACTCGCTTTAAAAAGTCCCGATTGTAATTCATTTTCAATCAAAATAAAATTTATTTCAATGACAATACACAAATCTAATTATATATTTTTTATTTATACACATATGTATATATATATATATAAGAAAAGGAAAATATTATAATCTACATTGATATCTAAATATATATATTTAATAAATCTTGAAGTACATCATTTAACTTGTTGGTGCTGGTGTCGGTGGTGGTGGCGGTTGAAATTGATTAAGATGTGTATCAAGTTTCATTCGAAACATACTTGCATAATCTGTATCTTTCGATTTAATACGTTTAGCTTCTTCGAATAATAATAATTCTAAACGATCAGCCCATGCATTTAAATCGGGTAAATGTTGACAATCCGGTATATTAAGAAATTCATAGAAAAATTCTTTCCATATATCATGTATACGTTTTGAAAATTTCGCTTTTGTTGTCATTGAACCATCTTGTCGTTGTTCATCTTCACATACTGTCATATAACTAAGAAAAACAAGTACATGAATCGAATAAACCATACCAAATAAATCATGCTAAATATTTCAATAACAAAAATATTTTCAATGAAATTTTTACAAATCAAATTACTTGAAAAATCCAAGGGCGATTGTTTAACATTTCAACACAAGCTAATTCTTTTTTCGGTACACATGTTACAAATGCTGTACCATTATCAAATAATTTTAAGTCAATTGAACGATTGAAATCAATTAACATTAATGATGGAATCGGTGCACAACTAGCTTTTTTAGTTGAAAATGTTGTTGGACTAGAAAATAAGATTATTATAGAAAAAGAGAAAACAAGACGGTAATCTATATTTACCAGTGAAGTACCATGAAATTATCTGGTTTTACCTGTAGAAATAAATAAAATTATTAAATAATAACATATTTTTTTAAATGAAAGATTTACATCACAATGAATAATACGTAATCGGTGCATGTAATCGAAAATACGTAACATTTCAATCGAATAATAAAGTTGATAGCACAATGGAACATACCGATCACGACTAATATGATAATTAGCAAAATCCTATAGAAATAAAAAGAAGATTATTATTATGATAACATTACATTCGTTTTTAACTATTGTCTAGTAACGTAGTCAAAGAACAAGTCACGAAGTCTTATCTACATCAAAATTTCTATTTATCTTAGAGATTATTGTAACATACAAGTAAAGTTTGAGGAGCACGTTGCATAAGCATAACACTATAATCATTATATTCAATTAAACGATAAACAGTCGGAATTCGTTGATTCTTAAAGAAGAAAAATCAATAAAACATAAATATACAAAAAAATGAAATAACATACGAGATCAAATTGACCAGCTTTACGAATTGTACGTCGAGATAATTCAGTAAGAATATAAAATTCCCATACAGTCGGTGGATGTTGAATCTGAACAAGGAATAAAACATAATATTCAAATCAACAACAAAAAAAATACTGATTACCTTGCAAGCATATGTTACTTTTGGATCTGATTCTAATCGAGCTGTAATAACGTAACCATAAGCACCCTCGCCTAATTTTTTTCCAAATTCATAATTTGTTCCACCTAGAAGAAAATTCATATATGAAATTAAAATCTTATTATACAATATTTCATACCTAATTTAACTTTTTCAATTTTTGTTCCAATTTTATTTTTAGATAAAACTGTTGGTAAATTTGTTTTTTCAACAGAATAATTTTCCATTATCGCATAATTAATTCCACGTTTATCAAGTATTTGTCTTCGTATATGATCATCAAATGGATCACGTTCATCAACAACAATACAAGACACATCAAGAAAATTTTCATCCAATGTATCATTTATTGGTACTTGTGATTGACGACGAAGTACTTGATCAATTGTAAATATATTCATTAATGGTGGTACAATTGAACCACGTCGTATATTACTTGGAATACAACTAACACGTTCACCACCCATTAAACTTGTATTTGACATATCAAGCATACTGATAGAAGAAAAAGTAATTTTTGTGTTTTAAAAAAACACGAGAAGTTTTACCGAGAATATTCAAGACGAACAGCTTCACGACATTCAGGTAATAATTGACAATCGGGATCATCATCGCTTTCAAGACTAGCTTGTGCACGTATTGGTGATCGTTTTGTTTTAGGTTCACTTGCCATCATTATTTCGAATGAACTACGTGTTTGAGTTTTTCGTTTTGTTACAGTTGCTCGATTTTTTGGTTTTACTTTCGACTGTTCCTTTTCATATTCTAATAAAAATATTACGTTAATAGATTACTTCTTTTAAGTTATTAATTATACATACCGTTTTTATCCCATTCTTGAAATCGATCAGCAAAAGCACTGAAAAGAATCATTATTTTATAAAAAAAAGTATTTTTTCAACAAACATACCGATACGCTTTATCAATTTCAGCACATTCATTATGATCAATAACAAACTTCTTTGCTTCTTCATAGATTCCCCATGCACCAGCCCAATTTAATTCATTTTCTTCAGTATATTCAGCCCAATCAATCCATAAATGTGCATATTTAACACCGATTTGTTTTTTATAAAATAATCCATACCATAATCCTTTATCTACAGACATTTCAGGCTAAAAAAATAAAATTCTATATCAAATAGAATATCAATACGAAAACTTACAATTAAAAGACAAATTTCAGCAAAATGTTTATTCTTAATTTGTTCAGAATTATTTTCAAATTTTTCAAGACATTTTAAGCATATTGGATAAAGAATTTGATTATTAGCTAATGTATTTTCACCATTATTATCTTCAGGTAATACATCTTGTATAGCAGCTAGATATCTTTGAAAGAAATAATTGAACAAAATCTTATTCGATATTAATAAATGTATACATACGGTAACCAAAGATCCGAAACTTCATTTGTACCATTGTACAATTTTAAACGTTTATCAAATTCATGTTGAAGTTCAGCAATAGTTGGTTTTGTCATGCTTAAAATAAAGACAGTGACTGTTTGATAGAATAGATTATTAAACAGAAGAGAGAAATTTTAATGAACCAATTCTATTACCGCTCTTTGTTCATAAATGACAAGTCAATGAGAATATATCTATTAATATTTTTTCAAATAAATAAAAATATATAACAAATATTTGAAGTTTTTGATTTTTGATGAAGTATTAAATTAGTTTAAGATTATTTAAAATTAATAGATGGAGCTACTGTATGACATAATATTATAATAGCAGATATATATGCTAAAGTAAATTACTGTTTTGGAATATTAACGTTGATTTTTTTTTTTTTTATTTCTTAAAACATTAACAATCAAATATACATTTCCTATTTAACATATTTTAATACAACGCTTTGAAACGTTTATATGCAGCACGTTCTAGCGATTCACGGTGATTTGGATGAGCTAATTCAATCAATGCTTTTGCTCTTTGTTGACAATTTTTTCCAAATAAATTTGCGACACCATATTCAGTTACAACATAATGAACATGAGCTCGTGTTGTCGTCACTGCAGCACCTGGTTTTAACTGTATAAAAAAGATTATTTCTTTTCATTCTTGTTAAATATATATACTAAATTAAACATACCGTGTTAACAATACGTGAAATACCTTTTGGTGTTTGTGAAGGTAATGCAATAATAGGTTTTCCATGTTTACTTAAACCAGCACCGCGCATAAAATCCATTTGTCCACCAACACCTGAATATTGCATTGTTCCTAATGAATCAGCACAAATTTGTCCAGTTAAATCAATTTCTAATGCAGAATTAATTGCACACATTCGTGGATTTCGACGAATTTGAGCAGGATCATTTGTAACCGAAACATCCAATGAAAGAACATTTGGATTATCATTAACAAAATCATATAATTTCTTTGTTCCCAATATGAATGTACATGTGGTTTTACCTGGATGAAAATGTTTATATCGATTTGTAATAACACCATTTTCTAATAATGGTATAACACCATCTGATAATACTTCTGTTGCTATACTCAAATCTTTATGATTATCAAGACACGTTAAAATAGAGTTTGGAATTGGTCCAATACCTAACTGAACTAGAAATATAAAAATATCCTCGATATTTGAAGTTTAACAATCTAATTTTTTAATGGTCAATGAAACTTACGTGTACTTCGATCATCAATTAATTCTGCTACTTTTTTTCCAATTTTTCTTTCTATTTGAGTAATTTGTTTTGAATAATTCAATTCAATCAATGGTTCATCATATTCAACATAAGCATCAATTTCATTCATATGTAAAAATGTATCACCATGTACTCGTGGCATATGACGATTGATTTGAGCAAAGACTTTTTTAGCATTTCTTATAGCTGCTTGTGTGACTTCAACTGAAATACCAAGTGAACAATAACCATGTTGATCTGGCGGTGAAACTTGAATTAAAGCAGCATCAAGTGGAAGAATATTTTCATCGAAAAGACGAGGCATTTCATTTAAAAATGTCGGAATATATGATGCAGCACCATTCGTTATTGATGATCGAACAAAAGATGATGCAAAAAGACTATTATTGAAAAAACTATCTTTTAATTCAGGATTAGTAAATGTATCATCCAGTGGATTAACACTTATAATTTCAACACGTCGAAGATCACCAGCACGATTTGCTAAAAGACGATTAAGATATCGTGGACTACCACCACATCCTTAATGATAAAATAAAATCAAATAATTATATCTTATCTATTCTATAGCAAAAGAATTGATTGATAGGTTCTCATGAGATTAGTTGAATTCATTTCTATAAATCTTGATGTCCTATATTTAGTTCAAACGACGGAAGTATACATATTTTCTAGTTACATTTAACAATTCATATTTTCTTTATCATAGTTTAGACATAGAATTTACTTTTATTTTTACATATTCTATAGACTTACCATGTACAAAAACACGTGCACCGGATTTGATAAGAGATAAAGCTTGATCAATAACCATTCTTATCAATATTCTATATTTTCTGTTATGAAAAGAAAAACTAAAATATTCGATCAGGTGTCTCTTTTTCTACAATTCTAAATGAAAACCATCACAAATAGTTGGACTTCGTAAATAAATAATAATATATCCTAACCTTGACTAAAAAGTGACGTACATCTACTTCGATGGAACGTAAAACGTATTAAATAAAAAAAAGTTTTTCTTTTCTTCCTTCTTTTTTTTTATTCCTTCCATCCATTCATTCATTCTGTTTATCTCTTATTATTCAATGTTCCCCTCTTATTTTTACCTAGGCATCACATTACACATAGTTCGTCTTCCTATTTACTTTTGTCGTTCGGATTTTTTTCTTTCTTATATATTCGAGGCCATATGATAAGAATTCTAATATACAAGGAAAAAAAACACTAAATGACCTTTAATTTTCGTTTTAAAATGTCAATTATTTGTTGTAATATCAAGAATTTCATTCATCACAGTATAGATTATATTTTTCAACGTTAACCACAAAGAAAAAGAAACAGAATTAATAAACATATATGCACACTCAAAAAAACGAAGAAGAAACGAAAAAGAAAACATGTTATTTTTGCTATTCTCCACTTTCTTGTCCATGATAAGGTGATGAAGATGATGGAGATATACCATGTTGTATTGATGTAGTATTATTACCAACAGCAGCAACTGCTGCTGCTGCAGCTGCAGCCGCAAAAAATGAACTTGGATGCATCGATGGACATGATGGATAAGATGTTGGCGGTGGACAATAAGCTGATGTAGCAGCCATTTCATCATAAAGATCTTCAAAAGAAAGATATAGACAAATTAAAAATATCATACATCTATATACATACTTGGTTGAAATCCATATGGTGTTCGAGTTGGATCAAATGTATGATAAGGATTTGTAGTCATTAAATCATTATAATCCGATCCCATTACTAAAAATAAAATAGAATTCAACATATACCATGTATTTTAATGTACATACAAAAGAAGAAGAACATAAACATATGTCATACATTGGCTTAATTAACAGTATCTCTTTGATAGAAAATAATTCAACTGATATTTTGGAATAGAACTAATGGATAGATATTCCGATACTCATGCTTTCTCTAATTTTTTTCTCGTTGTCAAATCACACAGGAAAATTCATGCATATCATACTAAATTTTCATGTATTCAAAAAACGAACCTTTATGTGTAATCGCTATATAAGAAAATTCAATTAGGAAAACAGATTAGCAAAATGATTTTTATTTAATCTTACCAGCTCGATTGGATTGATCAATCATTGGTTGTACAATTCTTCTACGAGCATTAATAAACCTTTGAAAAAAAAAGAAGAAGGAAAATGATATTTTACTGGAAATAGCTAAAACAGCTGCATTTATTCTTTTATCGTAATCCGTCAAACAGACGTTTCTACCTGTCAACACTATGTTTACAACAGAGAAGAACAAAAAAAATGATTAATGACTTTAAGCATCATCTCTCTGTGAAAGAAGAACAATCCTAATGATCGTTGTGTATATATATATACATATATATATATAGATCAAGCACAGCTGCATGATTGAAAAAAAATTTCCGCAGCGTTAACTATTTTTAACACGGTTCGTCACGAACAATTGATGAGATGGAACGTAACTGTGTGAATTGATTAACCCAAACGATTACGACACTTCCATCTCATACTAAGAAGGATTATTGAAGCAAAACTTAAATAATAGAACGTACCAATTATTAACTTGTAAAATATTTAGATTTGTTTCTCGAGCTAAAATTTTCTTTTGTTCTTCAGATGGATATGGATGCTTAAAGAAAAGAGAAGGATATAATTATTAGATTTAAATTAGTGCAATAAATCTTACATTTAAATGTTGAAATAACCATGCACGCATCAATGATGTTGCTGCTTTGGGAAAAATACCACGTTTCTTTTGACGACGTTTATTATTATCATCATTTTCTTCATAATAATCACCTTCGATTGAACTTTCAAAATTCTCACTACTTTTATCTGTTTCATCAATTGATTGATGAGAATATTGAATTGTTGATGATGGCATATAATTATTAGGTTGTTGAATAGATAAGAATTGTTGTTGTTGTTGATGATGATTATGATGAGGATGATGATGTTGTATTGGACTTCGCGATTCTGATGAATCAGAATTTGATTTTAATGTTTGATTATGATCATTTGTTGATGTTTGAGACAATGAACGCACCTGATTAGGGTATATAGATTAGATTTATCTTTGATTATCATCTTTCTTTTTTTTAAAAAAATCATCGAACCGCAACTATATATGATTTAATCGAATCGTAGTTTATCACATACACTCATCGATAATGACTATGTTTCGAATGAAGGTCGTTATACACTCTTTTTTGTGATTATCGGAATTAATATAAAAAAGTTTAAAATCTTAACTACTTAAGTTTATTTGTAATAATATTCTTACCGATTTAATATCTTGTTCATAATCATGATTACTCATTTCACTTTGTTCATCATCAGATTTTGAAAAACTTAAATCTCGATCATCCATAATGATATCCCTTTAGGAGAAAAAAGGAAAGATATATTATCTATTTATTTCTTTTTCGTTCTAATAAACTTACATAGGCATTTTTCCTTTTAATAAATGAATATAACGTTGACAAAAATTATCGCATAATTCATGGACTTTTTCTAATTCAAGTAAATGAAATCTTAAAATTTGTATTGCTTGTATCATCTAAAAAGAAATGTTCTCAGTCTTGTTTATACTCTATTATCTAAATAAACAATACTTACAAGACTATCAATTTCAGGATTTGATGTTTGACATGGTAAATGTTCTTTTGTTAACTATGAGAGAAAATAAATTCTAAAAAAAACGGAATTATTTTTAAATTTTACTTGTTTTGTAAATTCAACAACATCTTCACTAAATGATGTAAGTGAACATGCATAATTTGGATTATTTGCATCACGTGATGAATTTGTTGCTAATTCACATTTATCAAATATGATAGCAAGTAAAGGAAAAAGTGGATGACTAAAGACAGAGAGAAAATAAAATAAAATAAAATTGAAAAAATTTTAAGTTCAATTTTTCGTTATACTTATAGATAATATCTTTATCAAGTTTATTTGAATCTGTATTATTTGTTGTCGTTGTTGTCGGTTGTAATAATGTTGTCTGCGAAGGATTATATTGTTGATAATAAAAATTTGTTGTATTTGTCGTCATGATATTATCAAAAGAGGACATATGACAATTATATCTATAAGCAAAAAAAAAGGGGAAAATTTTAATCGATCTTGACATATGCACACGTGAAATTTGAGTTCTCTCTAAATATAGGGTTATTTCAACGAAGATATATGTGTGGATGTACACGCCTGGCGCATATCATCTACCAACGTCAATTATACTCATCAATCATAATGCGAGCTCGTCATACATTCATACAATGGGTAAAAGAAGAATTAGCGTCTCGAATAGAGAGCGCGTCTTTTGCCTCTTCTCATTTAGGTTATCTTTTGTTTATCGGTTTTTTTCTTCTCTTTCTCAAAAAATAGAATACAGAAAGAGAGAGAGAGAGAGAGGAAGAGATGCATTGATATTGGTTATTCTATATGTTGATACTTGTCGATGATTGGAAGATATCTTTTATTATATGTCGATGAAGTAGCTAATTTCTTTTTTTTTCTTCTTTTCTTCTCCTGCTGTGTATCATCTTCTCGCATTGTTGAGACAATCTTTTCCGGTTATGAGAAAAACAAAATGTTCTTAACATATGTATGGAAATAAACAAAAAAGAAGAAGATGAGAATTTATACTCTGATAATATCATTTTTATTATTTTGAATAATTTTTATTTCGAACAAAAATAAAAGGAAATCTATTACGTATATTCAAACTAATTTCATATTCTATTGAATTTTATGTTAGATCATTTAGTTAATGAGTTTGATAGTTTGAAGAAGGTATTGTTGTATTTTCTAATGCTCATTTTATATTCGCACTTGAATTTATATAGAGAATTAATCGATCTTAGTTATATCTTTAATTGTCAATGTATATCATATAATAATAAATGAGAGACAATTGTACCCTCTTAAATATTATTATCGTATGTTTAGAGGTCGATTCTGTCTATTTTATATTGATTCTTGATAATTAGAGATAGCCCTGTTTCGGACAGTTCCTAATAACTGTTGACAAAAGTTTTCTTCTATATTAATATCGTAGTTCCTTGTACTTGTATTATATTAATAAGAAGTATTGACGAGAACAATTCAGAGTTCATTCTTACCATTACGTTTATCTGTGAATTAAAATTTCAAAATCTGTTCATAATTTTAATAGATATTATTTATCAGTAGATTACAATAAACTCTTTACTGATCAATACCTTGCTGTTTTGAAGCGAAAGCATTTTTTTCAATGTTTTCCTTGCGGTTATATCTTTTCTACTATGAATTAATATACATAGATTTTTTCTTATTTCTGTCTATTCTCATGAAATATAATTGAGTATATACTATATGTGTGATAATTGAGATGCAATTATTTAAAAATTAGTATATGTGTAGATATTTTGAAAGGTACTCTTTTTGTCATTCTATCGTATGCTATACATTAACTTCGTAAAGTGTATATATTATTTCGATGATGTTCATTCTGAAAAGAGATTGGACGATATGATTTAAATATTATTAGATTCAATGAACACATAATTTTATTTAGCAATGAATAAAAAGACTAATTTTATAATGTCCACAACAGTCAAATGCTGAGTTTTTTGAACGATTGAGAGATAATACTAATTGATGCACAATATATCAACCTGATCGAATATTATAAACAGAATTGAACATTCAATTTTTCTATTCGACAACATGCGACATCTTATTATTTCATAAATCATGTTCCGATAGATTTAAAAAGAAAAGGATATTTCAAATCTAAATAGCTTATAAAATAAATCTATTCGAAATAAGTATTATTGTTACTTCATTTATTTAAACTATGAATGGTAACGTTGACAACAGAGTTGTCAATGATGTACAGAACAATTTTGTATACATTTGATCTATAGTTATATATTTCGATGGAGGTAAACAAAAAGATAAATGTCAAATTCCCATAGTCTTTTAATTATTTATATGATTTAGACTACAGGAAAATTTATTCCTCCACAATCTCCTTGGCGCTGGGATGAACAATCCAATGAATTAATTCAGGATATAGATTCAACTGCTGAAAAAGCTGATATTAATGCTGAAACTGTTTCGGAAAGAATTGATCTATGGAATTTACCATCAGAAAAACGTCCTTTAGCTTATAAAAAACATCCATTAGAAGTAGCAAAAGATAAAAAAGTCGTGGGAGTTGAAGATATTGTTCGTAAGTTATACATAACTATCTATATGTATTCATCTAATTTCATTTTTTATCAAAAAAGATGTTGCATTAAATATGGTTAGTGATACTTATTTTGTTCCAGACAGATTTGCTGATTTAGTTAAGTATGTTTATTATTTTACTTTGTATTTTTTATGTATATAATTAATTATATTAAATTTTTATGTTAATAGACGAGCAGAACTGGAAGATTTTTTTCTTTATTTAATCAATTATTTTTATTGGTATTTTGAATATCTCGATTCTCAAGTTATGACAAATCCATTTTGTGTGTATGTATAATTTATAATTTTCTTCTGATAAATATAAAACTTTTTTAAAAATATAGAGAATTAAATCATGAAGAAAGAGATCGTATATCTAATGCTGAAGGTCAATTAAATACGGCTCTATTATTTGTTGCACAAAAATACAGTAACATTGTTCTTGGTACTGGCCTTAAACAATATCATCATTTCTATTGGATCGAAGGCGTTGATGAAGATGATCCATTATCAAAAAAACGAGAAATTATTCCATATACCGGTCGTGTATCACGAACATTAATTGATCGTGGTTATTCAGAAGTAAAACCTTTAGCAAAAAAAAATATATTTGACTATTCATTTTGAATCTGTTTAGTTATTAATGATTTTTGCTACATTTGTTGTATGGATAACATTTGAAAGAAAAAATTTTGAAATCATTCGAGCAGAAATTGGAAGGTATGTTTATAAAAGAAAAATAAACTTCTTCTTCTACGAAATATTTTTTTAGAATTATTCGAACAAATTCTTTTCCAAATCCAACTTATTCTAGTAGAAAATATTTATCAGTTTTTATTCGTTTTTATTATATATTTTTATCTATATAGCAACACAAGTTTGGACTCGAACAACACGGAAAGTAACGAATGATACAACTACGAATGGAAATAATGAAAATACATCCAATAATATGACTGAAAGAAAAGGTACTGCAACAAGTAGTAAAAATATTCGATTACAAAAAACAATAGCAACAGCGAATGTTGAAGCGGATAGTAGTTCTAGTAAATTAATTTGAGTTTTATTTTTTTTTGAAAAACATATAAATTATTTTGAATAGATACGAATGGAGGAAAAGGACCAAAACGACAACCATTTCGACGATTATTAACGTTAGTTAAATTATCGACTTAGTTTTTTAGTTTGAAAAAAATAAGATGTTTTATTTCAGACAACGATCGCCTGTTCTAGTAACTTTATTACCAACAGGACGTGATCAAAGTGCTTGGTTATTTTCCAGACGTAATAATAAAGATAATCAGTATGTTTTATTACATATTTTTGTTGAATAAAATACTAATATTTATGAATAGATCTTCAAAGAATACAAAAGTAGTACCTGAAAATGAATTTAAAGTTCAATATGAGTAAGTTCATTATTAAATAATTTCTTAATTTATATAAAATGATTTTATTATTCATAGAATTGGTGTACTTGGCCAACCGATTGAAACATTAACGTTAATCGTTAGTGGAGATACACCAGATGCAAATGCATCTACATCTCAAATGCCACCACATGTTGATACAAAGTAATAAATAAAGACAAAATTTAATTCTAATCTTATTTATTCGGTTTATAGTAGAGGAAGTGTCGAGATTGATGGTGGTATGTAAATTTAATTGTTATTTTACTTTTTTTTCTAAATTTAATATTTATTTTAGATTTCGAGAAGTAATATTATGAACGATCATAAAATAACGAAAAAAATATATTTTTATCATTTATATGTGAAATATAACTCTTCTTCTTTTTTTGGCAATAAAATTTTAAATATATATTTATTTTCTTTTTTAACAGACGGAAAAAAACTTCATAAAAAATATTCATATTTAATGATGTTTTTGTTCGTATAAAAACTAAACCTTCACTACTATATATATATTATTAAGAATGAAAGAAACCGACCACAGCATTGTTTATGTATGATTCATTTTTTCAGTGAAAGTATACCATATGGAATATATAACTATTAGATTTACGTGTTTTGTATGTAAGAAAGAAATAATACGTGACAAAAGTCGATGACTTATATCCTCCTGATGATTATATTGCAGTAGTTTTAATTGCAAAACTCAATAATTGATATGTATGGTCTATGTCAATGACAGATGATTATTGAATCTATGTCTTAAATTATATAAATAGAATTGAGTTAATACAAAATAATTAATTTTTATAAATGTAATTATAGTTTTTAATTAATATTGTAATCGAAGGAGTATCGTATTATGATTGTAATTAGCTTTATTATTCCAATATGATATTGTATAGCGGAGATGTAGATAAATTTTTCATTTTTATTATTCTAGTTTTTGTTAGCAAAAAAAAAATACTGTTTTCGTCGTTGAATATTTGATAAGATATTTTATTCTTCTACATTACTCGCGTTAGAAGAATAAATAAATATATTCTAGAATATTCAAGTATATATTTACTTTCGATTCGTCATATATGCAACCAAAATAATACACTACATTGTACTCCAAAAAGCTTTTCTATGTTATATACTCAACAACCTAGTGATTACAGTGTTTGCTTTGCATATGCATGTCTTTTTTTATTGATAAAGAAAAGAAAAATGATACCATATATGCTAAAGAAACAACTACATGACAAGATGTTTGTCAATACTCTTAGACATCGTATACAGTTAATTATTGTATACTAAAAGAGAATAAATAGCAATAATTAAATTCGTTTTTATTCTCTTATGAATCAGATTTAAAAAAAACCACGTAAATTACACATGTGATCTCGTTTTTGGACTGATTCAACTTCGAAAGGAATTCTTTTTTTGTTTCTTTATTTGTATATTCTTCTTCCTTTTTACTCATATATGTATATATATAGTAATCTTAAATGACAAAGAAACCGATTGTGTAATCTAGTCAATAGGTTATTTACTTAAACAAGAAAAAATTCTGAAATCATACTATACTTGTTGTACCTCGAAATACTTTGTCTTTTCTTTGACTAAACGATAGAAGCACAAAGAGAAATGTTTTCCTTTTCTCTCGCCGAATATTAACACGTCGATGTTGCAGCAGTGATTCTTCGAGAACGATGCTGCGAAATACAATACGAGAGAAAGTGAGAGAGGGAGAAAGAGAGAGAGAAAAAAAAGAAAAATAGAAAACGAGAGAATAAAAGAAATGGCCATATAAATGTAGGATGATTTTACACCTTCTTTTACTATTTGCATCGTCGTTATACAGAGGTTTGTTAGAAAGAAATATTTATACACTTCTATATTCATCGTTTATTTTAGTTTCGAATCTTTTCACTAAAAAATTAAAATGGGTAACAAACATTCAGGCAAAACTGATCCGTAAGTTTAATATTTTTATCTTCTATAATTTAATTTTATTTGAATTTAATTAGAACGATTCTTACACCAAAAGCTATTCAAATGCTTAAAGCTAATACAAACTTCACTGAAGAACAAATCCGTGAATGGCACGCCGGTTTCTTACGTGACTGTCCAAACGGAAAACTTTCAAAAGATCGATTTGTTACAGTCTATGAACAATTTTATCCAGGTGGCAAAGCTAAAGATTTCTGCAAATATGCTTTCGCTACATTCGATCGTGATAACAATGGAACAAGTAAAATTAATTTCTTTCTTTCTTTTCTTATTTATCTATATTTTTATTTTGTTTTTTAGTTGATTTCACTGAATTTATGCTCGCTATTGCATTGACACAATCAGGTGATCTTGATGAACGTCTTGCTTTAGCTTTCGATATGTACGATTACAACAACAGTGGAACAAGTAAATTAAAATTCTTAGATCTATAAACTTATTCATTAATCTTTTTCTTCTTATTAGTCGATACAAATGAAATGGCTAAAGTTATTTCTGTAAGTTTTAAATAATAGAATTTAATTCAATGACTGAAATTTTTGGTAATTAGGCTATGTACGATCTTATTGGTGAAACTGATCGCAAAGGTAAATATTTTTAAAGAATTATAGAATAAAGAAAATAAATTTATCTTTGTAGGTGATCGTGATCCAAAACACCGTGCAGAAGAAATCATTCGCATCTGTGATGTTACTGGTAACAAAAAATTAACAAAAGAAGAAGTAAATTAATTGATTTATTATTATTGTTATTATTATTAAATATTTTTATTTTTCTTAGTTCGTTGCCGGATGCAAAAATGATCCAGTAAGTTATTTTAATAAATAAAAAATATCGAAAAAATATATCTTCTCTTTTATTTTCTAGGTCATTCGTCGTTTACTTGTTCCAAATGCTTAAATAAGCATGATCAAGACGATTAAACATTTAAAAAACTTTTTTCACTTCAATTTTAACATGCGCATGATTCCAAAGTGTTGTGATCATTCTATTTCTTTTTTTACAAAAACCTTTACTGTTTTATTATCTTAATTGTAGCTGATATGATCAGGCGCATGCATTTTTTTTTATTGTCTATATTTATTCTATCTGATAGATGTAAAAGAAAATGAAGTATCATCTGTAATTTTTAGATTTTATTTGTTAAATATAAGTGAACACAACACAATTTTATTTTTGTTTTATATAGCATTCAAAAAATTCACCGAAGGATATTTGTATAAACATCATTGAATTATACTTGTCGTTGAAGCATGAAACGAATATGCCTTAGAGATATAAAAAGACCACTTAATCTTTTCTTCTTTTGAAGTTATTCACATGCATTAAGTATCACTTAAAATTTACTATAAATAAAGAAAATAATTAGAATTGTTTGACTGAATACTCTTTTATAATACGCTGTTTGCGAGAAGAATAGTCTACATGAAAATGGATCGTTATATTGAATTAAGACTGATCTATATATGTGAAAGTCTTCCACAATTGAAGGAAAAGGTTCTGTGCATTCGTCTATTCTTCAGGGAAATATAATACAGTCAATAGAGATTAATGAAGACGAGCTTATTTTTATCACATATGAAAACTGTAAAGTTATCTTATACTTTGTTGACATGTATTTTAAGATTACGTGCTTTTACTCATTCTAACTACATATTTTTCTATCTATAATACTCTTCAGTATGTGTTAAATAAATTTCGAACATTTCTTTTAACGTTGGTTTTATGTTGTATTTAAGTATATCTATCAGCTGCCTACTCTTTATTGTATGCGCTAAATATTTTTTTTATAAACATTTATATAAAAAGTTTTTATATCATAACGGATAGAATTTTTTCCGGAGTAATTTTAAAAACACATATGTATTTGCGTGATTTCTTACTGCATTAATAAAAATATTTATTAAGTAAATGTGTCAACCGACTGATGACGCCCATTTAATGATGATTAATGGGTGTTAGAAAAAAGAAATAAAACGCATCAAATAACAGTATTTCGGAATTAATAAATAATTCGATTCTATAAAAAAAAGTCAGATAGCTAAAAGCTCATAATACTCTTTATGCCGAATATTATTGACAAGAGAATTCTAACGATGCCATCATATTCTTCGATTATATATTTAGGATGTTATTGATTGCTTCTTCCTCATCAGACATCTAATGAAATAAATATTATAGTATTTTTCTTTTCTTTCCGGTGATCATATTTAAAAGATTAATAAATCTCAAATATGATGAGTTGATTATCGATAATCAACAGTAACCTATGACATGACAATCAAAGATATATTCTGATGACATAATTGTTTTTGAAATATACTGATGAAAGATGGCATCCAGTATTATTCATTAGTTCTATCTAGCGTAATATGACACATGCAAATTAGACTATATGATAGACATCCGTGTCCTGTGGCATTCTTCTTTCATAAATAACATATTTTGTTTATCAGAAATATAGCAAAAACCGAATATTCTCGATTTCTTGGTTAATGATAACATATTTTCTCAGCTATGAGGTTGTTCAATAATAAACAGTCAGAATGTTTATTAAATTTCCAATGATTTTTGTTAGACAAAACATAATTTGATTCATAATATCAATCGTAGATTGTTTGCTAACATTTTATGAAATCATATTTAATCTAATATTAAAAATATTTGCAACTGTCACTCAAATAAAATCTACATAATCAATCTGTAATAAAACTAACAGAACTAACATATTTTTACTACAGTAACAACATCATTTAGGCCTACTTATTTACTAATTATATGTAAAATCTGCCGACATAATTTTCTTTAGTTTACCATATGTTGTTTTAATGCTATTATTAAAACATTTACTTTCTATCTAATCTAGTTCACTCATAAAATAGTAAATACAACTGCGTTATTATCTCTTCTATAACACATAGATATGAGCAATACTCATCCAATCACTTTTACTAAATTTATACTTTATTCTCTACCCATGATGTACGTCATCATACAGTATTGTTTCTTGTAACAAATACAAACTATGCGATTAGTATAAGATAAAGGATTGCTCACAGTGAATGACTACAAATAAATAAAAACTATTTTCATTTGATTGTGTTTCTTTGATTACTCATCAATCGACTACATTTAAAACCAGATGCTATATTTCACATGTATATATATAATCGTTGAATATTTATTATAAATAAATATAAATAAATTATACTCATGTCGATGGTAATATTTTTATTGTTTTGCTTTATATCCATAAGTAATTGTGATATTGCTTGTCGAACAACATCATGGTGGGTTTTGCAACCATTTCCAAAATCTATATTACAGTCATTTCTTAGCCAGTCAAAAGAAACTCTTACATTTAATTCATCAAATCCACTAGCAAGATTTATGCAAGATGATGAACATCCTGTTTATTTTGAATTTAATAAACAAAATGATTGTGAATATACAGCGTTACCACCAATATTAGCTAATATTACTGAACAAACATTTGTTGAATTTAAGCTAGAAATACCTTATCTCATTCGAAATAATAAAAATATAATGCTTAAACCACTTCTCTATCAAAATAGCTTACTGAATGTTTTTGCTACACATATTGTCTATGGTCTTCCAGCTAATTTCGTATGTTAATTGTAATTGTTTTGTATTATATCATATGTAAAAAGATTTATTTGAATATTTAGGCGACTATGAATGCAGATTTTGACAAGAATACATATTCAATTACATATGAGAAAGGATTAGTAGAAGCATCGTTTGAACCATTAATACCAAATTTAGTACCATTTGGATCATCAGGAACAGCGAATTTTTCATCATTTGTTGATGCAAATATATCACCTTGGCTTGCTTTTCCTTTCTCTAGTCTTTCTCATAACACAAAATGCGCTTCAAATATATACAATTTTACTGCACCAGCTCTTATTCGACCAGTTAAAATGTCATTAAATGTAGTTGGTGATATACTAGAAGCAATTCCAAGTGGAATCTATATAAATGAAGGAAATCAACCGTTAGGTGCATGGCAAATTGATGTACCATCAAAAATTACTTCGACCTATGACTGTGATTAAATGCGTTTTGTTTTTTCTTATAAAATAAAATGAGTTAAAAGACTGAAAAATGTTTATATTGGTTTCATTGAGGATGCTAAACCTTGTCAATCATGATTTATGTTACTTCAATTTGATATCATAATAAATAACTTGTCATATGTGTTGAATTCTGCCTTTCTCATCTTAACAACGATAAATTTTGTTAGTTTTCAATCAAAATAAAATGC
>CAJNOI010000968.1:0-21512 GCA_905250115.1 Adineta steineri | reverse complement strand
TCTATGAACTCAATCACCGAAACAAGTGGCCATAGAATACAAAAAAAAAGAATGTACACCATTATGTTCATATTGCTCATATATATTACTTCTATTCTCTACGGGTTTTTTTTATCGATTGCTTTTAAGATTGAACATAACCTTCAAGAGTCACTCTAAAACGTGATTGCGTCAGTTTAGCCATTTTTTAAATTGAACAAGCATATGATTACTACTTTCATTGTCTTGAATTTAATTTCAAAGCATATATGTCGAAAAACTATTTTAATACAAGGTTAAAAAAGCTAAGTTACAAACAAAAAAAGTGTTTTTTTAATCTTCATTTTTTTTATTGAAGAATTTTTGTATTGCTGTAATAATATCATATCCAGTGACATTTTTAATATATTTTTTTAAATCTTCGATAATTTTATTAATCAATTGACGAAAACTACCAAAATATTTGTAATCACCTTCGTAGTCATTTGTATTTTCATCTATAATAACGGTTATTGGTTTCATTGATGACGTACGTTGTGTCTAAATAGAGAAAAATATATTTTGAAATGATTATTTCTTTTTTCGAAATATTTACCAGCCATGGTTGTCGTGTTGGAACGGTTTTACGAGTTCTTCTTGAAAATGAATCAGCCCAAGGAAGAGTTGTTGTTGTAGTAGTAGTAGTTGTTGAATCTAGGTCATCGTCATCAAGAGAATTTTCATATTCTGCATTATAATCTGGTAGAATAATTTGTCGACCTGATGTAGATGGCTGTTATTAAAAATTAACAAAAAAAAATATATATTGTGAACATTAGAATAATGTTTTATATACCGTTGGTATTGATTGTATTGCACAAATGAAAGCAATAACAATAAAGACAGTTAACAACTTCATCGTATTTTATAAGCTATCAATTGAGAAGAGTTTCTTTTTCTTTTGCGTATTTATATGGATGTGTCCTGGATTATACATATATGTATTATCTATTTTCTTGTATTATCAAGATATCAACAAGAACGAGTGACACATGACGTTTATTATTCATAAGAATTTAGTAAGTATCTCTTATTTGCGTAGTTAATAAAAACTGATTATTCATTACTTGTGTCGTCTATTTTTAGAGACTTATTCATATTATTTATTATTAAGATAAAGATATATGTATATTTATTTGTTATTTTTTACTTCTTTTAATTGAGATTATGCTGTTGTATTACCATCATAGGATGAATATGATGACCTCGTCTAAATGCACGATAGAATAATTCACGTAATTGACGTGTCAAAAACACTGTTAGTATAGGTAAAATTGATAATGAAATAGCAAAGGCAAGCCATTGTAATTGATAAATCAATGGATATAAATAGCCAGTAATAATGTACCATAAATATAATGATGTTGCAGGAAGACCCATCATACAAAGCATACTAACTAGTATAACAATTTGACGAAGAACAGTTAGATCTCGTTGATTTGATTGTTGACGATTAGGATAAATTGCTAGATTTCCCATTCGTTTTATACAATATACAATATAGAAGTATATAAATCCAATAGCATTCATTGGAAAAATATATGCAATTACACCGGTGTACATTGATACACGAATATCAGTGTATACTAATTGGCAATAATAATAATTCGGTGTATATTCAAAATAGTGAAGAAACAAAGCAGGTATGTATACAATAAAATCAATTAACCATTGAATTAATACAAGTCTAATCATGAATCGATGATTTTGTAAATATTTATATTTATAAAAAACTATACGAAATAAACGAAAGCATGCTTGTATTACATATGAATGATAAAGTGAGCTGTATACAACGCTAACAAGGTATCCACGTGCATGACACCACCAATTGTTAAAAGAATTACTTTCAAATAAATCACCATACAAGTTATAAATATATGTATCTATTCCAAATAGACAACAGAGTATGATAGCTGCATAATTATTACAAGTGAGATAAGTTGATGTAGTGATATGGAATTGATGTCGATAATAGAAGAGTAAAAAAATAATTCCAATCGAAGTTATAATTCCAATGAATACAAAAATGAGAACAAATATATCGATAATGATATTTATAGTGTTGCTCATTATGCTCTATCTAATACTTTTATGTTGTGAGAATAATAATAATGGAATTTAAGATTCTTTCTAAAAAAAAGAACGTCAGATTCCAGAATAGTATTCTGCTCCTGACAACCTAATTTTGATTATGTAGGTGTCATAGAAAAATTCAAGAACTTTTCTTTTTTTCTTAGTTTTAATATTTCTTGATCTTTGATCTTATTATAGCATTGATAGGATGTGCTTCTGTCTACCAAATAACAGATCTTCTATACAAGATTATTTAGAAATATATTTTATTTTGCTATGAAAAATGCAAGAAAATTTTTACATAATAAAAAAGAAAATAATGATCGTTAGCATCATTACATTTGTTGATGTGTTATTTATTGAGAAAAATAGTTTAAATTAAATAAAAGTTTAATATTTACTTTAATGTTACAATATTTTTTATACTATAAAAAGTATCGGTATAAGTAAGCACAAGAGTCATTTTGTCATAAACTAACATGTAGCTCATAATAAACGGCCCACTTTCAAACCAATCCACATATATACTCCATATCTATTTTTTCCACTTATGTTTGTGCCATATGTTTGGACTCTTCACAAGTTATGCAATTACAGAATATCAACTCGATAAGTGCTTCTGAGATTAATTTTAAAAATTGAAATCCAAAGATCATCGAGACTTGATACTACGAATGACTGATAAGGTGGATATCATCGCTTCAAATTGCCAAATAACAAGGCACGCTCATATTTCGATTCTCCAACCCTTTTCTGAAAGAAACAACGCTAGTTTGGTTGGTAAACTGTTTATTAAAATCGAATAATGTTCCTGAACGACTACCAGGACATCTAATAATCAGAAGAGAACATTGCAAGATTTTCAGAGAATCTCTTCAAAATGTGTCACGTTAAAGTTTATATAATAAAAAGTTTGATAGAAGAATACATAGTACGACAAACATAATTAACAGTTACAGGTGTATAGGTAGAATAAGAAATGTTATGTCCTTTCCAGGGAGAATTATATCGATCGTATTTTTTCCGATCCTACAAATCGTTATTTACACACTAATTTATCTCAGTCTACCCTATAATACCCTTTAGAAGCCGAAATGAATGAAAATGTCTTCATACTAGTACCATTTGATCTGATTAGGAATATGAGTAAGAGCAAATGTGTTTATTTTCATTTATTAACTATTCTACCTTAAATGCTCTGTTTTGAGAAAAATATACCTGTCTATCTCTACATTAAGGGTCTATTTTTTAGCTCACCAGCACATATATTCGAATCTTGTTTATATATTTAAAACTATAAATTCAGAACAAGATTCAGTATATAAAACAAGTCACGCTCGCTGAGAGAAGCCGTTTGATGTTCAACAGATTTGAGACGATTGTCATTGCAGATAGCGCTTATCTGATTGTGATTTCAACATTGACACCACCTACAGTTTCACAAAAGCAAAAAAGATTGTATTATCATTTCAGTTCTTCTCGATAAAGATTCGATCCATTAGATCTCCACTGAAGTTTTTACGTGCTATAATCAATTTGCAGTCGGTTGTCGGCGTTCCACCGAAAAGCTTTAGTCAGACTTCGATGGTTTTTTATTGATATATGTTATTTTGACCCTTTGCTTTTTTTGACCCTGGTACAAACGCACCCACACGCTCCCTATAATCGAGGAGATGTCTATCTTTCCTTTAGTCGAATGAACATGTTTCATTACACTACTTGCCTCGAATCATCTTATCATTTTTTCTAATAATAGTGAACGAAAGTCTTGCTCATATCTGATTGATTGGGACCGACAAACATAGCAAAATTTTCCAAATGTAAAAAGATCCTTTCTTTGAGAAAAACGACTAAGGGGTTTTCGAATTCGTTCGATTTTTAGATATTAATATGCAGAATTGACTAGAGTAGCCACCTGATGAAGCTCTTAATCGACTCGAAACGTGTTGTGGTAGCTGAAAACTTAAAAACTCACCCACTCTCACCTCATTCTCTTATCAATTAACTCGTTGTTAATTTTTCGTTTATTATTTAATTTACTTCTCTTTCTTTGTTTCTTGCTCTTCGTGTTTGTCCTTTGCTTATTCTTTTTCATTATATCATCTTTCACATGCATTTCTTATTACGTATATGAATGCGTCTCATTATTTATCCTCCTTTAACTTTGAAAAAAATGTTGAATATTTGTGAAGAGAAAGCAGAGATTGTTTTATTTTCAGCTAATATGAAATAAGCAAAAAGCTACATGTACAGCATATTTTGGTTAAAATATTGAATATTTGTGAAAAGCAATTAAAGATTGTTTTTTTTAGTTAATATAAAATAAGCAAAAGTTATATGTACAGCATATTTGTTGCGGATGAAATCTTCTCGCAAAGGATGCATAAAATCCACGTTTTTCATCGAGGAGGATCATTGGCGGATAAATATGATTGACTCGAGACCTCAGTTGCGCAACAAGTACATGTGCTCAATAGAATACCAACATTTCCTCCAAAAATACTGCTAATAGCAAGATCCACTCGGCCGTCGCCGTTAAAATCATTGACGATAACATAATCCGCAGAAGCAAGCCCGGTTGGAAATATCATTTGTTGTCCAAAACTGCCATTACCATATCCAACCATTACAGTTACAAATGTGAGTGGAGAAGAAAGAAGTGTAGAGCTTTCTTCTCCACAGACTCCAGCGACGTCCATTTTACCGTCACCGTTAAAATCACCGACAGCAATCTGGGTTATTATATTAGTGTGTTCGATCATAGTTGTTATTTGTGTTCGAAAACTTCCATCAGCCTTCCCGAGAAGCACACCAATATTGTAATTACCTTGGTTTGCGACGATTATATCTAGATAACCGTCACCGTTGAAATCACTTACATCCATTGAATATGAAAAACTATAAATTCCTGTGGAGAATGTCATCGGTGTTTTAAAGCTTCCATTACCAGACCCAAGTAGAATCGCTACATAGAAGTCAATATCTATGCTTACAGCGATGTCTTGATGATCATCGTTGTTGAAATCTGCAATAGCAATGGATAGCACACACCCATCATTTCCAATCGGGAGTATCGTTTCGGCCGCAAACGTTCCGTTCCCATATCCGAGTAATATAGCCATCGAACATGGGGTACTACTCTTCGTGAAAACGATATCTATGTGACCATCGCCATTTAAATCACCTGCAATACTGCAAGGCGAGTTTACATCGGAAAGTACTACTGGCAATATTATCATTACTCCAAACGTTCCATTACTATTTCCAAATAAAATACCTACACTGTACGTGTCAGTAACTACACCGTCTGCGCCAACAATCATAACAACAATATCTTGGTGATCATCGTTGTTAAAATCAGCGACAGCGAGCCTTTGCGGAATACCACCATTTACCACTGGATACGTCATTTCTTGCCCAGAAGTCCAATTACCATTTCCAAGGAATACATTCACAGATGAGTCAGTTCCCCAAACACTGAGAGCAATATCTGATAAACCGTCGCCGTTGAAATCGCTAGCAACGAAGTGGGATACCGCGCCATCACTAGTTGCATATAGATGGGCTGGTCCAAACGTCAATTGACATGTTGATACTAACAAAAGAAAGCAGATTGGTTGCTTCTAATATCTGACTTGAAAGCATTTGAGAACAAATATATACATGGCTTATACTGACTTCTTCGCCTAACGTACTTCTATATATGTGAAGCCATTGATTTTAACCCAACTCATTCAATCAACTATCTCGGAGTTGATTCATTTTAGTGTATGTGAAAGGTATGGTAGTTTGACTATTGTTGTTAAAACTGGTTGAAAAGTTTCAAAACCTCGGTTTAATATTTGAAATTCTTTTTACTTGAATTTTCAATTAGCAAATATAGTAAGAGAGGCTATAGTTAGCACTATATATCAAGGATTTGATAGAACAAATATGATTACCTCATTTGATGAACGTAATAGACACCCTCTATCATAAAAAAATATAAGTCAAACGATCAAATCTTTCATTTTTTAAAGTTACAACCTATGGCGGAGACATATCTAGGTAAGAGTGAATTCATGGGAAGCGTACCACTATATACGCGACCATCTCAGAATCGGTTGGAACTTTCAGAGTTTACGAAGCTCAGTGTGCTGTTAATTTTGATATCAAATTACCATAGGTTTGTATGTAGTTTAGGTTAAAATCAGTCAAAATATGATTCTGCAAATATAGCATAAAATATACTAAAACAGAAAAATGCTGATTATTACAAGAACATTTTCGCCCTGGTTTCAGAATCAAAAACAATAATCTATACCTATTCTGATAGCACGTGTTCGACTCTATCGAACCATATACAAATTAAATAGGTCTGCTTTAGATAGTGTGGGTGTGGGTGCATAATAATTTTACATATACCTATCCACACTCGCAACTAGGCTCATAATAATGAGCATTTCTAGTTTTAGCATATTTGATGCTATATCTGCAGAATAATATTTTGACTGATTTTAACCTAAACTACATACAAACCTATGATAATTTGATACCAAAATGAGCAGCTCACTGAGAGCTCTATGAGCTCTGAAAGTTTTAGCCGATTCTAAGATGGTCATGTATATAGTAGCAGATTTCCTTTAAATTCAGTCAGACTAAATTCATCTGAGACAGTGTCATGAAAACTTCATTTATTCTATCTTTCATTCATTGAAAAGATTTTGGGAGAAAACAATGATATAGTTTTTGATCCACAGACCTGTCGACGTAGATGTTGCCGTTGTTGTACTAGTTTTCATGCTCGTGCCAATCTTGGTTGTTATGCTCATATGTGCAAAATTTGTTGTGTTCATTGAAGGAACTAATAAAAAAATGTTCGAAAAAAAGTTCATATAGACATATATACGATCAGAAAACAGTGCTCAGCCGAGGGTGTGAGTGTCGGTGCCGGTGTCGGTATGGGTGTGAATGTAAGTGTGGTTGCGAGTATATTAAATGCATCATCCACACCCACCCTCACATACCCTCTGAAGGATCGAGAGTACTATCACTTATATGCTTTGGGATTTTTAAAAATACATCAGAAAAAGCTAATATTTTGGATTTAGTATATTCAAATGATGCTCTATCGTTTGCGATAGTTATAAACTAAAAATCAAAAAAAGATTTCTGCAGCTAGCTCTACGTATATGGAGTAAGTGGATCTCCTGGTAGACCCTCTCTTAAGTTACTTTCATCATCAATAGCGCTGTTTGAGAAAACGATTTTACCTGTTGATATAGCTTGGTTGTTTCTGTATCGAATAAAATAAAAACAAGAAATAATGATGATCACTGCAAAATATAAGAGTAATATAAAGCAAAAGGCAATCTTGGGATAACGAAGTAGCGACGAAAGGCAACGAATTCTAAAGAAGAGTGTTGAAGATGATGATAGATATTAAAAGACAAAAGGGTATACTTAGTTGTTGCAGCCGTGGATGCTAGTTCAACATTAATAGTGTCATGGTGCACGTTTGTGATGTTAGATATTGTGTTAATAGTCTCAGTGGTCACCGTATCGACAGGGTATACAGGTTGAATAATGTTTCTCTGCTTATTCCGATACTTATTAATTCTCATCACAATACGAACTATCCAAGGACAGATCCATTTAAGAACAATTGAGAGTCCACCATAGATGCTGACTAAAAACGTTATTGTGTAGACTGAGTTGATCTGTTGGACGTAAGTATATGAACATATTGAAGGTGAACATTGTTCAAAGTACGATAAAAAGTTGATCGTTGCAGATTGACCTTCGATAAAAAGAACATTGGCAATATCTCTCACAGTTGTATTAATTGAGAATTGACTATTATTTTGAACGAGAGAAATAGGAGTCTTTGTGGTATTAGTTCTACTATCATAGTTTGTCTGTTCTTGTATAAGATTTATGCACAAAGAATCATAAAAACACTCGAGAGTCGAAAGAAGAAATGATTCACTTGGTGTACAGCCTATTTTGAAGCCTTTAACTGAGACGATTTCAGATGAATTGTTATTTATGAACCTTGCTTGAGTTGTGCAGTTCGCATATAACGCACATGAGCATTCATTATCATAAGTGATGGCGTAGTAAAACGCCAAGATACTAGTTCCAACATTAGGTGCTATGAGCTCAAAATTGGTTTGATACGTTGATATAATCGAATTTCCATGATTTATAGAGAGAATTAGGGAAAGAAGACCAGCAATTGTAGCGGGAGTATTGAGATTATTCTGTTTGATGAGAGAATCTATCTGTTGACGAAGAATTGTTTCTTGTATAAGTCGAGTACTAACCAATGTAGAAGAAAGCAATTGATTGACAGAATTGTTTATTGCTTCAATGGAAAGTTGGCATAACCCATTAAGAAACTGCAAATGGGCTGGAAGGAAACGACGATAGTCCCTTGTATTATAGACAGACAGGTCAGGAGCAAGACCAGCTATGAGATTCTCGCGCCATTCATTCGAAGCAAATGTACTCGAACAGATCTGTGGAAAATTCAAAACAAAAAGAAAACTTATTTGAGTAATTTATTCAAAAAGTTTGAAGAGAAAATTCAATTATAATCGAATAATTCTTGATAGAAAATTGATTAAAATATCACGAATCAATTTTAATTTAAGCTATTCTACAAACTTTGAGTCACTCACTGCTGTAACGATAATCTAGTCGTAGATCTTAGTCGATCATCATCAATGGCGATACCTCAATTTGATGTCAAATATTTGTTTTACTTGCAGTCTGTGCTACTAATTGTCGTACTTTAATCGATTCTAATCGCTAATTTTAATTAACATCTCATATCATGGCAAGTTTCAAATCGGTACTAATTCTAAAATCTGCATGTCAAAATTATTGAAAATTTCGAACAAGTTAAATTAGTATAATATATTTAACTGTTTCTTCTGATTCTGTCATTTCAAAAACCGCTAAGAAATCAGAAATCAGAGATATAGTGAAAACTGGTCAAAACTTGGAATTTGTCATGCCTTCGTCAAAACGTTCGTGTGTAAAGAAGTTTAGGGAGAGGTTGATAGAAAATGAATATGTCACAGAATGTATTAAAATATTTGATAATTTTTTGACTTTTTTCTCGTTAAACTAACATGAAATGATGGGTTAGTCGATTAATCATATAGATTATTGTGATGTCTTGTTTCAGAAAATAGCTTTAGATAATTATTTACAATATGTTGATTACAAACGGTTAGAATTAGAAATCGAGTTCCTAGTTTCTGATTAAGAAGTCAATTTTAACTGATTCCAATGAGAATTGATTATATAAATAATCGATAGAAGTCATGATTTGTATTCAATTCCATAAAAAACTGATTAAAAATGGACATTTATCTGACTTTTTCTGACTAATTGTTTCATAGATTTAGCTTTGGGATAACGATATCACAATAAATATGTATTTTATAGCTCATCCCATCGATATAGTTTCGTCTTTGATATTAAATAAGTTTAAATAATCTTCTTGCCTTACCTGATGAAACGTAACGTTAATCTGCACATATTGATCATATGTTGATGAAATTACTGAACAAGTGCATTCAAGTGTAGTGCCGTGATCGCGTGCAAGACGATTATAGACATCGAAGGATGGTTTATCAAATGTCTTCGTTAGAATTTCAGATTGAATAATAGTATAGAAGACAATAATAACAAAACTAATAATGAGCAAGACAATGTAAAGACGAGTGGTTATTCGACCAAGTCGTGTTGCTGTTATTCGATCAGTTTTACTTCCGAAAGCCCATAAAGGAAATATATTTAGACTGATCAATTTGGCAGACACAAATGTAAAGAGTTTCGACAATGCCATTCTCAGCCGATCAATCAACTTCGGACGAACTATGTACAGAAAAAAAATCAATGTTATACTAATTTTTTACGTAAAAACACCTTCGATTGTTGAGCTACGTAAGTTTGAGAGACTGATCAGAAAAGCCTTACAATTCTGTTACAGTAATGTTGTACTAATACACATTCTCTATTTCGATATCATTTCTATATGTAGTCATTATTATCTTTCATTCCTGTCTTGATTGATATGAGAACGGTGGGTGTGAGTGTGGATGCGGGTGGGTGTAGATGCATATGAGAAAACAAGTGAATACCCACCCTCAGTTATCAACAAAGTCTGTTCCAAATATGCAGATTTCGAAAAATGTATTCTATACACACTTTGCAGGAGAAAAGAGTCTATTCTTGGAATCTTTGAATCCGAAATAGACTTTGTCGAAAAATTCTGAATCTTTCTTGCAAGTTAGTCTAGGTGGGATCTCTTGTTTAAGCAAAGTTTCACTTCAATTTTCGAAAATATAGATGTAATGGAAAAGTGTGGTATCTTTCAGATGTATACGAAGAACTTCTCATAATCGATTGAAAATGTTATTAACCAGAATCTTCTAAACATAGTTTTTATAACCATACAATTATCTTGATTTTCATTTCATCTGTCAATATTCACATCTTACGTATCTCTCAGACTTATAGAATATATCAATATATGATTTTGGTAAAGGCATCTTATCAACAATTACCTTGATGTTGTCTTCTAGCCATTAGTACGAGCAAGAAATAAATGAAGTTGACAAGTTGAGGGGTGATCAGTTTTAGTGCCATCGTAAGGCCACCGATCATAGATATCATTGTAATTATTATTCCAACGAAATTATTTTTGGGTGCTGTCACAGAATAAGTACAATAGGCTGGTGCACATGCTTTCCAGTAAAGATCGTATGAAAATGCAAAGTTCCACTGATCGACCATGAGCTCTTTAGCTATCGTTGATATTGTAGTATTTGGCGGAAAACGGCTTAATGTTCCATCAAAAATTAATGGCGGAACATTGAACTCCGATATGCTAATAGAAAAAACAAATGTATACATGTGAAGTTGGATGAATATTTAATAAATTTCATGTCGGATTTATTCAGAAGTTTTCAGTTAAGCTCGACAAGCTCTATCGATTAATACGTGGTTAATTTTTTTGATACCTCAAGAACTGTTTGAACACAAGCCAATATACAGGCTTTTTGTAACAAGCTTTATCGTATATTGTTGTTGAATTCGTTTGGAGTTTTATTTCATAGTTTATATTTTAATTTCAAATCAATATTGACTTTTTAGATATGGTAATATAGCGGCTTTTATATAATAAATTTCGGAGATCGCACAGATCGTTCTTCATTACAATCGCCTAGTTGACAATTACTATTTCCTTTTGATTTGTTCAATTACATTTAATCCTTTTAAATGTGATGAAACTCTTTCGATTGAAATCATGTAGATATACTATAGTGGCATGTTCCAAAATAGTTTTTGAAGGACGAGAAAAATAATAGGCTGGTAGATACAATACACCAGGGTCCGGTTAGCGAGAAAAATGTATCTTTGAAGCAAATAATCAAACGAATCTAATATATATATATAGAACTAACATTTCAAAAATCTGATGGAAAAATAATGTGCGTAGGCATGCACCAATTCCAATTCGGTTCGGTTCCAATTCTAGAATTGGTCGGAATTGATTAGAATTGGAATTGGAATTGGTTGGAATTGGTTAGGATTGGAATTGGAATTGGTCAGAATTGGTTGGAATTGGAATTGGAATTGGTCGGAATTGGTCAAGAATTGGTTGGAATTGGAATTGGTTAGAATTGATTGAAATTGATATGGAATTGGCTCAAAATGACTAGAAATCGTAGGAAATTTCATGTCATTCGCTAAAACTGATCGGAGCTAAGACTAGATTAGTACGGATCACTATAAATTACTGTCTATTCCAAGTCAATTATAGAAAAATTCTCATAATACTGGCTGAATCAGATCCATTTACAGTAATTTACGTGATCCGTAATAATCTAGTCTTAACTCCGATCAGTTTTAGCGAATGACATGAAATTTCCTACGATTTCTAGTCATTTCGAGTCAATTTCATATCAATTTCAACCAATTCTAACCAATTCCAATTCCAACCAATTCTTGACCAATTCCGACCAATTCCAGTTCCAATTCCAACCAATTCCGACCAATTCCAATTCCAATCCTAACCAATTCCAACCAATTCCAATTCCAATTCTACCAATTCCAACCAATTCCAATTCTAGAATTGGTATTGGAATTGGTTGGAATTGGAATTGGTGCATGCCTACATAATGTGCGTAAGGATTTTCTAGAAAGATATTTGAAATGCAACTAAATTGACCATAAGAGTCGATATAATGTGTCGATATCTATTAGGAGCACGAAACATATTCTGAAATAAATTCAACAGGAATTGATCTAATCTCGACCTAACTTCATCTACTTACAATTCTGAATTATAACTTGTGTAGTAGAGTACCATTGACAAACAGTCGGAGTCTGAATACAAGCACTCGAGTGTCGAAGACAGAAGAGAATCGATGTTAAAACAACCCAAAACCGAACCTGGTACTGCATAGACAGGAACGAAATAGACATCGTCGTATGTCATATGGCATTCATATAATTGTGCTGGTTGTCGACAATTAAGATCAGTAGCACAAGTACAGTAGATATCTGGATTAACCGATGAATCCCCATAAAGAAAATATGAAGTGATATTTTGTAAACCAGGTAAAAGAAAGTCACCCTGAAAACAAAAGAAAAACTTGTGTATCACTATTAGCTAATCGTAAAACATCATTTCTCCATTCAAAAATGAAAAGTTCCTCGCAAAATATTCTGTTCTATTATTGGACCTTTAAAAGGAGACTATCGGATAAAATTCTTGTAAGTTTTTAATATTGTCGTTTTTTTCTAGTCTTCTTTCATTTTCTTATATTGAAATCATGTCTGATAGTTTGTCACCTATTCTTCTTCTTTCTTTATTCTCCTTTGAACTGTTTTTCTACATTATTTGTTCTACTTTGGATGTTTGTCATTTTTTTCCTTTGATATCAACAAGAACTTTAAAAATTTGTTGAAGTCTCACAAATATATTCGATGATATATCATTTTGGATGAAGGAAATTTAGTTGTCATAATATCTTTAGTAGCATTCGAGCGAAGCATTTTTTTCTTTGCCTGAGAGACATACCCGCAGCGATACATGGCCGTTTGTTTCATTTATCATGGTTCGAATTATAATAATTGCATTCCTAGTGTTGAATGCAGATACGTATCTAATTCCCGCATAAGGTTGATCAACTTGAGTGATAAGAAGTACAAGATCGATAAGATGGTAAAAATCGACGACTGCCGATTGATAGAATTGAGTGAACATTGCATTTAATTGACCATTGAAATCAACTTCACTGAGTAGATTTGAAGTGACAAAAGATTGCATGATGAAGCGTTGGATCGCATCACCGATCCGAGTGTTAGACAGTTGACAGAGGTTCGACAATATCTGAAAATTTCCGATCGCTTGGTAACGCCAGTCTGAGGTTGGAAAATTTTGATATGTTATGAAAAATAGTGAGATCACATCATCTCTGATAAAACCACTCGAGCACACTTGATGAAATGTTGGAGTCAACGAAATAAAGGTGTAATGCGGTATAACCATATTCGAGCAAGGACATTTAAGTGTGTTCGAATATAATGCTTGCAAATGGTTATAGGTAGTGAAAGATGGATTTGATATGTTTATTATAACAGTTTGAGTATCAAATGAATTGAATATAAGAACTATGACAAAGATGCCTAATGAAACAACAATGGAAATAAATATATTTACACAACTGAAAGGTGATTGATATCTGTCAAAAAAAATTCATTAGCAGAACAACGGTCCAAGAAACTACGAAAAGCTACAATTTCATGAGTACATAGAAACATGTCCATTCAGTGATCTATCGAAATCAAATCAATCAATTGTCGAATTTGTATTTTGGAATTCACTTTCTCGCTGAACTCATCCTCGAGATATTCTATTAATTAATTAAATCAGACGAGTAACAAGTCAGTAGAGTGAAGAGAGCGGAAGATATGCCCATTCTTCGATCTTTCGACATAAAGGTTCTACAAGTGTGACCTTCTCCTGCGCAAGATAGTAAATTGAAACGTTTCGATGACGCTAACAGAAGGACATAGTGAGAGTGCGCTTGTTTTGCTTTTTGAAATGGTATAAATAAATAGGTTGCTGATAGCTCTGAAACATCAGTTCCATAAGAAAGAACTGAGTAAATTACCGGACGAGCGTTACTTCTCGCTAAATGATCAATTGGTGATCATTCTTATGTTTATTTGATGTATTCAATTTTATGTCATTTGACGTATCTTCAATCGACTGCTGAATTATGACGATTGCATGTTATTTACTTCTCAATGTTTTGTAATCATCCGATTAATATCTCGATATGCTTATCTCTAACGTGAGAATGGACAAAAACTTTTATAGTAAAAATAAGCATACCCGCAAGCAAGATTAGATAGATGCGTGTCGTTATCCGTTGTTTTTTCAGAGTGTTTTCTGTTCGATCATTGACCGACCTGAATAAATTCAACTGTTTTAACCATACACCGAATTTACGAGCACGTTCCACAAAATATGCTACAGTGAAAAAATATATATCGAATTTTCATCAAGAATCTCTTTTTCTTTTAATAAGAATTTACCGAAGTCAGCATTGATGTTTGGTAAACGAAATTTTGTTTTTGCTGCGATATTGACTACTGAAGCTGCGATAAAACGAAGCATAATCACAAGACCACCATATAAGCTAAGTAAGAGTGTAATTGTATATGAAAAATTGATTTGATCTGTTATGGCGTATGTGCAAAATAAGGGAGCACAATCTTCTACATATTTTGAATAGTTGATCTTTGTTGACCATTCATCTACAAAGAGGTAAGATAAGCGATTCTCGACAGAAACATTTTTTGGACTTGAAGATAGAATAGAACTTGTTAAATTCATCTAAACAGAAACAATTTGTAGAATAAATAAGATTTTGAAATACATACATTATTCAGAGATGGAAAATAGTCGGAAAATAGTACGAGACAATCAGCATCATATAAACAGTCGAGTGTACTTTTGAAAAGAGCATCAAGTTGATAACATGCTTTCCAGAATCCACTAACTCCTGTGAAATTGTTATTGTAATTATAATCAACGGCATAATCCAGGTGTACAAGATTCACATTGGAGAAAACAGCTGGAAGGATGTAGGTGTCTATATCAGAGGAACTGCTGAAAATACATATGTCGATTGTCGAATCACCTATTGTATATCCATCGGAATCCTGATAAGCAAATCCCGAGTAATCTGTGCTGCTAGCAGAAACAAATTGATTGGATCGAGTTATTATTTGAAGAAACTGTAGGAATGAGTTGGCTTGACCATATAGATTGCTCTTAACACTTTCAATGGTAGCGTTCACCTGAGATTGAATTTGATCTTCTGAAGAGAATTGAATTGTGATCAGCTGATTAGTACCAATTTCATCTATGCCTTGCGAAACTGTATCATTGGAAAACGAACAAAGAAGAGACAGCAATTCGAACTACATAAAAATGAAAAGAATCACATAGCAGTGAATAAATCATACATTATGATCACTTCTTGACACTCTTTGACAGTGTTGCCACCTTTTGAAGTGCAAAAAGCAGAAAAAAAAACTATGAAAAGCAGAAAATGACAGAAATTTCACCATAAAAAAGCAGAAGAAAAGGCAGAAATCATGTTTCTTACGTAAACAGACTTTAACACTTATTTTAAGCGCTAACTCAAAAGCGAATCAGCACCGGAGAGTGGTCCCTTGTTAGATTTAACGTAATAATCTAAAATTACAGATTTAGTTTGAATCTTTATTAACCCTTTAATTTTAAAATTTCACCTCATAGATGACATAAAGAACGCGAAAAGTATTATCCTCGTTCTGTCGTTTTGGAAAACGAATACCGTTTAGTGTTTAACCTAGTTATCACACGTGGTAGTTCTAATAGCAGCAGCCTTTTCTCGAGTCTTATGTTTTATAAATCACATTAGTTCAGATACAACTGATTGTATGCAATAGAGACTTTCGTGTTTTTCGTTTTTATGCACAACGCAAGAAACTGTTAGGACTGTAAGGGTTAAAGGGAAACAAGAAAAACAGGAGACCGCTAAAAAACAGAAGCCATATGTAATTGAAGTTAAACTAAAAGAAAATAGTAACATGAATGATTGTTGGTAAAAGTTTATCTTTTTAGACTCGAAAAATAATCGTTTAGATGGGAACTATTCATGACAAACATGAATAATCTAATATTTAAAAAAGCAGAAAAATCTTTAAAAAGCAGAAAGGACAGAAAGAAAGCAGAAAAATCCTCAAAAAGCAGAATTTTTCTGCTAAAAGCAGAAGAGGTGGCAACACTGCTCTTTGATAATTATTGATCAGTTTTGAACAATAAACATTTTGATTTACGATAATGACAAAAATTATTCAAGCTATGCTTCTACAAATCATAACTCAACAACACATTAATATTCTCAGAAATGAAAAATGCTAAGAAACTCGCCATGACCACCGATATCTACGCACAAAATCTTAAATCATTTGCGTTATAGATGATAAAGATATTGTCACATGATTACCAAAAAATAGAGATGTTTTTTTGGGTGATAGTTATTCGTCAGATTGATCATGTTGATCTCTATAAGTTTTAAAAGTATCCAAAAATTTAGTAACGGGTACAATAGATGAAGAAGGGTGTGGGTGTGAGTGCGGATGACGGCTGCCTGTTGGTGTATTATCACTACACCCATATCTACATCCTCAAAGTATGAGCTCTAAATCGATGGCACACTTCGGGTACCTCCCTCGTGAGTATCTTAGGAATATCATGTTTATTTCGGTTCAAATTTTTACAAACATCTTAATGATCATGAAACTTCTTTATTAATAAAATCTCAGGTCAAAATAGCCTCTTTCAATTATAAATCGGCTTCAACAACCTATGGGTCCAAATTATTTTAGGTTTTGACTAACGACATTGAGAACTATTGATGGTCGAAATATGAATATAGAGACAAAGGGACAATTCAGGTACTTTTTTCATAAGAGTTTTATAATTTACAAGGAAATTGCAACATATTCAGTTCTGCTAAGGAAACCTTGTGGGTCATGCCACTACATTTCGAATGTAATATAGTCATGGGATAATTTATTCTACTGATTCATAGCACATAAAGAATGTGTGTGTAATGATGAATATCAAGTCTGAAGAGTTTTATTGTATTCAACCAAAATAGACTCAGACTTCGAATATTTCATTTTCTGATATTAAATTTTTCAATTTCACTTAATTTGTTTTTTCCTGCTGACAACGAGAGACGTCTTTTCGAAAAAAACCTCCACTCACTTGAGAACTAGCAGTTTTTCGAAAATCTCTTGGCAAAAATCCAGGCGTAAACAGTGCTTCAATCCATTGTTGACTGACGAAAATACTTGAGCAGATTGGATCAAATGAGATTGCGTGGGAAACAAAATCTTTGTAAGGTATGCTAATTGTTGAGCAAGGACATGAGAGTGTTTCACCGTGTTTCAAACGAAGTTGATCGATTATAGATGGAGTGACGTGTGAGATGGTTACTAATCGACTTTGCGGATTCAACAAATTGGCCACGATGAGAACATAGAAAGACACTAGAAAAAAAAAGTGATTGGAAAAACTCTCAATATTCTCAGAGGCACTGTTTCTTGTCATTTGAAATTCATTTTAACAAATTTCAGTGTCCGTATCCTAGGTGAATCTCGCTTGATCAGAATCTATCAGATGGGCTCACAATCTGGCGATACAAGGTGATCTGATTCGATCGGATACATTCTGTCATATTCCAATGTCTTCTATCATTTTCCAATGATATCCACTTACCGGATTCATTAGGTTTCGATCAGATGCATGTTGTCAGAAACGACGAAACTCAACTGATATAATCTATCGTATCTGACACTAATCGAGGTATGAGAATCATCGTAAAATGTGCTGTATCAGCTGACGGTTATAGCAAGATTTTTCAGGGCATTCTACTCACCAATAGACCTCTCTGTGGACAAAATCTCAGGTCAAAATACTGTCATTCAATTTATTTATAAATACCATGCCGTAGGCTAAACGTTTAGTAAAACGCCTTTAACTCTGCACAGAAGGCCTATGGGCACTTATCTTTTTAGGATTTTTCATATTTCACTGGGATCTACCTTATGCACGGAGCCCCAACTCAAAATCGATCCGGCAGTTGTGGATGTTCCCTCGTAAGCTGCTGGGGGCTCCAAATCTGCACTTACGCCTTTGCCCCATCCTCAATCTCAAGAATGCATTATCTATAACATTTATTCTCTGAAAGTTTAATCATCAATTCATTCGCAGATACATGCTTTATCTACAAGAGCAAACAAATTGACTTTACTTACCGATGAAGAAACCAAGATATAGCCGAGTAGCATATCGTTGATGTTTAATCACATTTGCTTGATCTCTTACTTGACCATCATTATTATCATCTTCAGCTTCATCATGAACAAAAATATTGTAACTATATATTTGTTCAAAAACCTGTAAAATAAGTATCTTGGGATTCATTGCAAAGAACTAAAAAAATATGGACAAATCAAATTTGTATGTCTGATATATCCGACACCAGTCGCTTCAAGCGACTAGCTTGTGATATATTTATGTGTAAGATTCAATTAACAGTTGTTCTTTGTTGCATTCACTAGAATTAGTATATGATTGAGTTGTAACTTGAGAAGTTGAAAACTGTATGAAGAATTTCTTATCTAAAAGTTTAAATTATTTTTCAAATGAATATCAATGGGTCGATGTCAAACTAGGTACAATATGACTTAAAAATAATGAGAAAAAAGGTAGAGAAGTATTGAAACTATCGTCGAAGATCATACTGGTGCAACTCACATAATGTTTACGTTAGAGTAGATTAGAAAAAAGCACAGATATAGGTAATCAAATTTTTCGTGTTTATCTATGATTTTTGAAAATATTTCGATTAACATCAATGAACTATCAGAGACAAATATTATGTCTCAAATGGAAACTCGGTCGATATTTGATAGGTAGAAATTGAATCTAGATCACTGAGAAGAAACATTCTTTACTGTTTAAAAATGTTTGTCTAAAAATTTCTTTTGATAATTATGTAGAAAACTATGAAACTATAGAAATTCAATAAGTTTCTTCGATATACTGAATTTTCACTCAATATCAATTATCAATTCGTTTTCGACATTTAAGATTTTCTAAGAAATAGGGAGGGTAATGTTCCTAGTTCTTAGAACTCGTGTTCCTGAAAAACACGAGCACATTTTATACTACTTTATATCGATTTCAAATACTTCGAACTACCTAAGTATTCTTGTATTCCTTTTTTGATACAGGTTCTCATGGCTTGCGGTGGGTGTGGGTGTAGGTGTGGGTGTGAGTGTGGGTTACGGTACGGTCGCAGATGTGGAGGCATATGCGGGTGCGAGTCAGAAAGCGACTCGCACACACCCAACAAAATCTAACTGAATACTCAAACTTTCAGCATAACAGAACACCCAATAGCCCAACCATACTAAAATAATGCAAATCTCAGGTCTAGTCAACACTAAACACCCAATAGCCAAACTCTAACTGAATACTGGAACGCTCAGCTCAATCCAACAGTCAACAGCCAAACTCTAGCTGAGTACTGAAACCTTCAGCTCAACCTCACATCTGACAGGCAAACTCTAGATGAATACTCAAACGATCAGCTAAACGGAATAGCTGAACTCTCTTGGAAAAGTGAAAACCTCAGCGGAATTCAACACCTAAACGTAAAACTCATAGTTATAAATGGTGTGTATTTGCTACATGGTTAGTCATACGACTAAACACTAAGATAGATGCGGATATATCGTATAGTTACCTTACATTATGCTTAAATCTGCGCGGCCTTTGTTGAGTCAACATTATTTGTTTTATTTTTGTCTATATTGATACATACATTTATCTTATAGACAACGGGAAACAAGGAAATTGATGTAACACAGTTTGTGAGCAAAAGGATGATACAATGTAGTGTTATTACTTCTAATTACCTTTTTCACTTTTGTATTCTACCAACACAAATTCTTACCTAGAACTCAATATTATATACTGCTGGAGAAAGACAACGAGAGGAAAAAAGAAAATTTCATCTGCGACTGCAGAAGGTGAGTATCCAATAGAGAATTGCATTTTGATGAGTAACACATGTGAAAAATGTAGTGAGAGTCGATAGCAACGGGGAGAGGAAAAAAGATTGACAGAAACTACTAAATTCAGAGAAAAAATAATGAATATAATGTAGTAGGAAATATGTTTTATCTTGTGTATTGGCAACAGAAAAAGAAAATTAAATGGATTCTTCGAAATTTTTCTTCATCTTAATTGTTGTCATCATAAGCATAAATCTCTAATTTCGAAGGTATCATATAATCATCTTAATATCAGTCAATCTGAATGTCATATAGCCATAATAATCAAGTTCTACATCTAGAATTAGTATAGTTCATTTCATCTGTAAGTGTCGAATAAGTACAGAACATGTTTATATGAGTTTTAAACGTATAACGGAAGGATTGAAGTGACAAAGGCCGTTTTAAGTTGGGAATTTGATGATTTCGTGTAAATAAAGTTAAATAAATGACAATTTGTGTATGGTTTGATTCGTCTATTGTCAAATAATTTATTAAATTGTTAACAGAATTTATGAATGATGAGGCTTATCAATTTCTATCCTTAGTGTCATATTACACTAATGTTGTTGTAAATATCTGTTTACAAGTATAATTGTTTTTTCTGCAAATTAATTAAATAAGTCTAAACATCATAGCACTAAAAGATTACACTGTTTCTCATTTGGAATGATGATTGTGGAAATGGATTAGATATATGTATGCTTCGAAATTAATTGGATGGATAGAATATTTCTTTTTTTTCTTTTCTTCTTTTAAATAGTGTTTCTAAAAATGAGTTAAATCTACATGCTCTTTATAATTAATTGTATTGAGAAAAATGCTTTTTTTTCTCTTTTCAACTTAAAATTTATTTAGCATGTAAAATAATGTTGGTGAAAATAGATTAAATCTACGTCTTCTTCATAATTAAATATATGGATTGAAATTTAGTGTTTGTATAAGAATATCTTTAAAATCTCTGCTACAGTCGTTCGTTTTCTTTTATTTCTCGTCCTCAATGTTTTTGATATTATTTCAGATACGTTGCTAAGAAGTTTATATTTAACAATTTTTTCTAGATTGCACGATAGTTTTATGATACCTAACGAAAGTGACTGATTTTTCTGGCCGAAGAAAATAATTGAAATATAGTCAAATACACTTTTATGGTTACATTATGTGTAGTCAAAGACAATAATCATATTCTAACTGTCTGAAACTAACGCGTTTCTTTCTGTTGA
>CAJNOI010000967.1:0-21532 GCA_905250115.1 Adineta steineri | reverse complement strand
AATGGGTATACATCCACATGATATTGATTTTGCTACAACAGCAACACGTAATTCATATTTATTTGCTTTAAATAATTCAGCTAATTTAAGTAACGATGGTGTTAATAACGTTCGATATTCAGGTGTATCAATTTTTTGTGTAATTAATTTTTTTGATTGAGCTCGATACCGAACAACTGTTGGTGTACGAGAATAATATTTAAGTGAAGAAATTAGATGGGCAAAAATAGGCTTGAATAAAAACAAGCGATTATAATGAAAACATATTACCATCTAGAAAACATATAATAAATTGTATAAACATCTTTGATTCAATAGAAATTATAAATAGTAATAATAAATTTTCTACATCAAAATCTATATTTAATCAATTCATTTCTCTTCAAAACATTTTTCATCTTGTTTTTTCGATACAAATTCATTTACAATAGTTGATCAAGATTTCTATATCGCGAAACGAAACGAAAGAGTGGTCTTTGTTATTCTCCAATCATGTAACGCTAATTGATAAATTTGACATAAACGGATGTCACGCATACATGATGAAAGTACAGTACAAGAAGATAAGACAAATCTCGCAGTACTTAAGTGTTCTTCTAACAACTCCGAGAATACGTGTTATTAGGGGCAGCAATATCTTTCTATCGCTACCCCTAATTTTCTATAGAGCTAGGAATTGCTACCCCTCGCTACTATGGCACGCCGCCTATGCTAATATATTCTAATTAATTCATTACGTAATACGGATTTAAAATCATTTATCCCGATTATTGAAAAATATGTTGCTTGATTGTAGCAACAAAATCGTAATCAAACTGAAAAAAGTGTAACTATATTTATTTAACTATTGAAATCCAAATAAAGTTTTTTTTATAGTAAATTAAATAATTATTTTTATTTCTTATATTCTTCAAATCTATTATTGACTTTATATATTCAGATTAAAGTTAATCGCATATTAAACTTCTGATTTAAAACATGTTATTTCTATCAACAAACACATTTTCAAGAAGCAATAACAGCATTGATTTGGATTCCTCTTTAATTTCTGCAATCGCACTTATATTTCATGTTATTTTTGTTATTATAATTTTAACATTCTCATTTTTTTCTCTCGATCATTTTCTACAAAATAATTTTTTTTCAATCACATTACTTCTATCAAAAAAAAAGAAACGTATTGAACAAGAAAAATGAAACGATCTGTTGAACAATTAAAACATATCGATCATCTATCTCGACAAGTACGTCATCATCGAATACATTTGAATCAAATGTATGATCAAAAATTATCTCAGGAATTACATACTCTAACTAAACAATATGCACAAACTCTTAAATATTCTAAAAAAGAACATAAACTTGAACGACGACGTAAAGAAGTATTTGATGTTACTATTCGACAAATTGCACATGAACGACAACAATCATTATCTACAAATATAATACAAAATGAACAAAAACTTCCAAAAATTAGTAATCAAATAAATGGACATAGAGATGAATTTTTAGAAAATTGTTCATCATCAAATGATTTATTTTCATCTGGTAGCTCCTGCCAGTTTTTTTCACAAGACTGTCAATTATATCCATGTCAACCAGTCTATCATTACACTAGTTTTATGACAAAAGATCATGATCAAACATTACGAAAACGAAAATTGTCCATTGCAGACACTGATCTTAATTTATCTCCTATTCAACAGTTATTTACAAAAATTGAACAGAAAAAATATCATCAGAATCGTCGACAACTAGCAGCAACAGTTAAAAATCAAAATTATCTTGCAAATCGATATGTATATATAGGAAATACAAAGGCACGTCTTGATGAACAAAGTCGTTTATTACATGAACGATTAACTGATAGAAGAACTTTTGGTTATGATAAAGAACAGCAGAAAGAATTACGACAATCGATAAAACGTCATTTAGAAATTTCTGCAAAATTTTTGGGATAAAAAAAAGAAGAAGATTTTTATTTATTTTTTAAATATCTTCGAATTTAATTTCACTTATTGCATCCTTGTTACTTTTATCTTTTGATACAGCTGATGCCATTACACCTTTTATAATATCTTCAGTCATCAACATACTACTATTCCATGCACTCTAAAAAAAAGACAGAAAATCTATAAAAAAATAAAGGAAATTCGCTTTATGAACATACCGCAAATAGAAAATTATCATCAACTGTATGATCACGAGCATAATTTAAATTTATTTTTGAACCTTGTACAGCTACAGGACTCTTACGAGCAATAACACTTGCCAATGAAATAGCTGCTTCGAGAACAGCTTCACGAGTATCAAATATACGACTAGAAAAAAATATATTCATTATTTGATTTGAGATAAAAACGATTTCATTTATTCAAAGGACTATGTAGCTCTCTTGTGTTAATATGTCCTTACCCGATAAGTCCAATTTGTTGTGCTTCATCACTATTAAATGTTCGTGATGTATAAACAAGCTCGCGGAAAATACTATGATTAGTAATTGATTTAGGCAATATTTGTAGAGTACCTACATCAGCTGCCAAACCTATATCAACTTCCTATAAATATATCTAATGTTTTTGTCTATAAAAATATATGTATATACTTTAATGGAAAATGTTGTATCACGTGCACTATAACGAATATCACAACATGCTGATAAATCAACACCTGCGCCTATACAATGGCCATGAATCGCAGCAATAACTGGTTTCTCACACTATAAATATCCGAAATCGTTTTCATCTCAATGAATCTATGGACAATTTTATTTACTTTATCAACTGATCTTAAAGATGCTTGAGTACTTTGTATCATACGTCGAACGTGTAATGCTTTCCGTGCTACATCATCGATTTCACCGAGTTCGTTAACTGAAACACCCGATAAATATTTTACATCAATACCTAGAAAATATAGATTTTAATAAATAAATTCATACATGAAGAAAATTTACCTGTACTAAATGCTTTTCCAGAACCGGTTAGAACAATAGCACGACAAGATTTTTCTGTATTTAATTGTTCGAAACATACTTTTAATTCACTTAAAAAAGAAAATGAATAAATTGTTGTCAAAAGAATTTAAACGGATTTACTCGAATAATTGTTTGTTCATAGCATTGAGTTTTGATGATCGATTTAATTCAACAAGTGTTACATGTGGTTTAGGTTGACTTAGTTTCAATGTTTCATATGTAGGTAATGACGACATTGATCGACAGATTGATCGAATAATTTGTTGATCTACATCGAGCAAATGTTGACTGATAAGGAAAAATAGTCAAAAATCTTACTTGAATACATTCGCTTCATCATGATTATACACTGAGTAATTGTGTTTTTTAAAAACTAACTACTTACAATCAGCTATATGATAGGTATAGTACACTAGTTAGTTTAGATACAGAAAATATTATTGGATCAAACAATATTCAGTAGTACGAAAGATTGTATACGAAGAGAGGGCGCTAGACATCAATGAAATTCTCAAATTAGGATATTATTTATAACTCGATATAGACAAGTTTGAGATTAAAGATCAAGTATCTATCATTTGACGTTCTAATGCCTTTTTCAAAGAAATACCCATAACTGTAATCGATTAATTCATTGTACTGATTGTGAATATCAGGAAAATAAACTATATTTTACCTAACTATGCTCCGTTATCTATAAAAAATGATTTACTATATATCATACTTTACTTATCAGATTTATAATATTTACTCTCTTTCTTTTGATTGAGTATTATATTGACTATAAACATTTCCGAGTGTTAACAATAAAGAAACACTTTTGCTTTTTAACACATAAGGCCTTATCTTCACTAGAAATTTTAATGCGGAATTAAGGAACTTGATTAGTTGAAAATTTGATTCACATTTAAAGTCTAACCAAGTCCACGTTCTCCAATTGAGTTAATGAAAGAACCACCTCTTTCTGCATTTTGATTAATGCATTAACTTTCTAAGTGTAGACACGCGTGATTTTGTGCGACTTTTAATTCACATTTTTTTTCTAGTGGAGACAAGCAAGGCCTTACTATTAATAATTGTCTAGAATTTTTATATAAAAAAAATGTCATCGACCGATATACAACGAATAGAATTATTAATCCGTATATCAAACCAGATTAGTCGTTACTTTTCTATATTTATTTTTTTCGGTGGTACAGTTGGAAATATTTTTAATATTATTATTCTGTCTGATCGATCGATTCGTAAACTGCCAAGTGTTTTCTTATTTTTGATTGCATCAATTGCAAGTCTTATTGCAATACATCTAGGTCTTATTACTCGAATGCTATCTGGATGGGCATCAGATCCAACTTATTCAATAGGATGGCTTTGTAAACTACGTACTTTTCTTGTATTTGTTTCGAGAGCAGTTGTATTTTGGTTATTCGTTCTGGCTACTATCGATAGATTATTACTATCATCATCAGAAAATCGTCAACGTAGATTAAGTACAATGAAAAATGCACAACGTGGTGCACTATTTGTTATAATTATGTCCATTATTATTTATGCTCAACTTTTCTATTGCTATGAAGCTAATTTAACAAATGCACCATTTCAATGTTATGCAAAATCATCGTCATGTCAACTATTAACAGATATGACATTCGCATCATTCACTACAATAGTGCCATTATTATTAATGCTTATATTTGGTTTAATGATAATCTCAAATATTCGTCAAAGTCATCGTCGTCTATGTCAAACATCTATAGAAACAATGACTCACAGATTATCACCATCTCAACAACGATCAAAGAAAATTGAACGTCATCTTTTATTCATGGTTTTTACACAAGTTCTTGTTCTTGCTGTACTTACTCTTCCACAAGCTATTCAAAGATTATATGCAGCATTCATAGGTCCATACAATTCTCGATTACAAGCAACTAAAGATATGTTTGTGTATAATATTGTTCTTCTATTAACTTATTTAGCTAGTGCTATGCCGTTTTACATCTATACATTAACTGGTGGAAATTTATTTCGAAAACCCTTATTAAACTTAATGCAACGAATTTATCGATTAATTTTATGTCGACGATTTTAAATTAGTTAGATATAAGTATTGAACGTACTATTTTAATTGCGGAAATGTATACTTAAAGAATATATTTTCTAATTAAAAATGTATGAATTGAATTTGTTTCTTTTGACGATGTTCTCTTTTAATCATTTAAAAAAAAGATATGCAATCAAGACGCAAAGTTCAGTAATTTCAAAAAATACTGAACCCTGGACTGACATATCATTTTTTATGAATAAAACTTATGGGTAGTTTCATAATGAATATGATATAATGCTTTCTGAGATGATAATTAAAAACATTTCTTTTAAAACGTATACAATATAATAATTTTCTATCAATCCATTGTTATTTCCCATTCTTTTTCTATTTAAAGAAATTGCCATATGGATGAATAATTTTGAAAGAAAACTACTATTGTGTATATTATTATTATAGAACCACTAGTTCCCAGAACAAATAAAGACATATTATATGAGATCTTAAGGTTTTATCTAAGCTCCTGTTTACTACCTATATTAATAACATTTATAATCTTGTCCTTGGAAAAGTTATTTAGTGCTAAGAAAAGCTGAAAATATATGAATTAAAAAACCTTGTAGGAAAATTTATATATTATTAAAAAAAAAAGGTATTGTTCATAATCCGTAGAAAATAAGAGTAATGTAGTTTTTCAAGCAATATAGAATTTACTTATAGTTTAAGATTATTATTAAGAAATGTTACATAGTGACCGATAAAAAGAACTTTTGATTGACATCAGAAAAATTAATGAATATTTTCCTAGCATCAATGCCATTGATTAACCTTTATTGAAGACAAACATGGCAAATGTTCTTTGTTCATCTTCTTTACTACAATAGCATGACATCTTAACAAAAAAACAAATATTTACTACATAATTAAATAACATGACAAGAATAGATATATGAAAAGGTAAGAGAAACGACTCTTTCCGTTTTCAATATAATAAACCGAATGTATTTTTAATTATAAAAATTCTTCTATGTAATACTAAAAATAATTTCATGTATATATAACATTTTGACCATAACGAATACATCATGAATTTCTTTTTTTTTTCAACATGAATAATTACAATCATTACATCTATTTTCTTATCGAACTATAGATAATGTTAAACATAAATGTTTCTAGAACACTTCTGTCGAGGTCAAAGTTATTCAGATAATTATTTTTTTCTTGTCTTTGATTTTGTTTTACTATAGTTCCTTTCATATCAATACACTACACTTAAACAATTAGTACCCTATAGCACTTTATATATATACAATCAACGAACGATGATGATAATATAAATAAATATAAAGCTATAACTTCATTATAACTGATGATTATTCACGGTCTTAACAAAGACTTGTTATGTATCGTCAATTGAATAAAATAACATTTATCTAATTGATATTATGTCATATGTAAAAATTAGTTTTTCATTGCTTCGTTATTGTCAAGTAAAGATTTTTCAGTTGATTGAACAAGATCATAGAATGAAATATAAATAAATTAGACATGAGAATTACTATTGATTGTCGCTGCAAGCTTAATGAGAAACAACACGAATATGTATATGATAAGATTGTTTTGAACAACATAAATGAAATGGGCAGCGGGCACAACACGTTCCATTTTTTCTCTTGATATGGATCAAGAGTATTTCTCTGCTCAAGGCTACCGAAATAAACATAAAATATAACAATTGAATTTTTGTTTTTATCAATGACATTCATTGTCTCTCGTTATCATTTTTGCATGACTCAAAATTAATATCAATCAATCATTTATTACAAGAATTCATATGACGACGCACTTATAGAGCAAAGAATAAATTCATCTTATCTTCATAGTACTACCATTGTTAACTAATCGACAAGGCCATACCGTGTTGTAAGAATAAAGATTTACAACAGATGTCAATTGCTTTTTTTTCTTCTTCTTCTTCTTCTTAATAAGACTCGTATTCTTAATTTAATACATCGAAGACTATTTCTATGTACGTATATACAATTTTCTTTTTCTCATTCAGACACTCTGTTCTAATTTATGGATCGTGTCAATAATGTTGTTGTCGCGACATTAATTGCATCGATTAGAGTGAGACTGTCCATCTGGCTGTGAAGAAGAAGAAGAAAAAAGAGAGAGCGAGGGTCAGCTTGACTTTCATCTTTTTCTCAATACAGACATCATCTTTTAACATTAAATTTCACGTTCGAATAATTTTTTTAACATATGTTCTACATGCACGAGCTATCCGACAGGTGTTTGTTCCATTTTATTGTTATTAATATAAACCTTCAATTTTATTTTTATTCAACATAGCACGCAAACTTATATCCGTTTGAGATTATTTTCTTTTGTTCTCACCGAGAATATAGCTTGTAACGAGTGTTCATCATTTTACTCCCTTCTTCGTCGATGAGAAAGAGAAAGAGAGAGAGAGCGCGAGAGAAAGAAAAGAATACAGAACGTTCGTCTCTTTTCTCTTCATTTCCGATTTAGATAGGTAAATGAAAAAGAAAAGAATATTCATCATATTAAATATTTGCTTTTTATATTCCAAGGTAATACGTTTCTGTCACTTATACTACCATACACTTTGTTCTGTAAGTAAATGTTCGAGTACCACTCTTCAATATAATTAGAGTCTACAGCTTCTATACGTGCATGTGTGTCTTTTACAGAGAATAATAAGTATTAAAATATATAATAGATTTGCGACTACTACTACATACTTTGAAAAGAATTGCTCATCTTTCTGGTAATAAATTCTAATCCATTCATTACATATGTTATTATTGTGTATATAGACAGTTTGTCATCGATATAAGTAAAATGTAAATAGGGGAATTTTTTTGTTGTATTCTCCCATCAGATAACATCTCGACATCACCTTGCGAATGTCTACGTGTCTGTCTGATCAATAATTGTTCTATGGACTCAATCGATCATTCTTTTCTTTTTAAAGAATTGAAGTGTGTATAAACATTTCATTCATTTTATATTTATCATCTATTTGTTTTGTTTCATTTTTCTTCATCATATTATTATTAGTTTTGTGATAAAATTCTTTATCATATTTATTTAAATCAGTATGTTCGAACATATAATTCCTTCGAGACAACAGCGTATGTACAACTAACTAATAATTGAATTAAATTTTATTATACAATAAAAAAATTTGACAGTGCCATTTCTTCTCATATTTCAAATAGACATAAGATATAATTGTTTCATTCTATTGTATTCTATATAAAATGACAGAGACAGACAGACAGAGTCAGTACAAGTACTGAATAAATAAGTAAACACATATAAGAAGATTTCAGAAGAGTTAAATGTTGACGTTTTTATTCCTATTGTTCATCATTCATTTTAAACACGTACTTTTTTTTTGTAATTAGACTATCATCATCTACAAAGAATATCATTAGTCTTTTTTTTCTCTTCACTTATAACTTGATGGAAGTTGATGTCAAGGTTAATCTTCTAATCAGGCTTAAAATATATATATATATATATGCGTATACATGAATCAGTATTCTTAATGTTCAATTATCTTTGCCTTTCTTTCTTTCTTTTTTTCTTCTTCTTGATAGGTTAGTTAGTTGAGAAAGTTTTTAAGCTAATTACAACAATGGTCAATCATCATATAAAGGCCACTTTTTCGATGGCTCATCAATCATTTTATTGCTGCTGTGTGTCGGTCATCAAGGCTATTTATTGACCAGCATATCAATAAATAGAAAAAAAAGAGAGAGGGAGAGAGAGAAAGAAAATAGTGAATACATTTCAAAACATACTTCACTAAGAAAAATAAGATATGAATAAAACCAACCTTTTTTTTTTCACCGGTCAGCGAGTCATCCATATGTTGAATAAGATGTATATGTACACTTTTTTTTCTTCTTTTCTAATCTTGTTCACTTACGTATACACATATACATCACGAAACGAAATCATTTATCAAGATTTGAATAATTTTGCGTAACATGACTAGTTGTTTCTCATAGTATGCGTATGAAGCCTGTATAAATCATAAAATTTATTTTAAATGTTTCTTCATCCATATCTCATCTCAAGTAATCCAATCAACATGTCATTGTTACTCAGCAGGATATAATTTTATTTAATCAAATATATAGAGGATATTGATGCGTAATGATTATTATCAGTATGCCATCTTTATAATATAAACAACTTCGAAATTTTCACACTTGATACAGACAGTGATAAATGGTTAAAAATAAAATCTTCATCATCATCATCTGATTCGATTCGTTTCGTATTCTAACAAACACCTGTTAAGATAGAACAACTGATTCTATTTCTTTTCCCATATATATATAAATAACGATCTATCTGATATTTTAGATACATTCATATTTCTTCTCTTCTTGTGAAAGACATGTGGAAAATTATATTATTATTCGTATTTCACTGTACAACAATGATTCATTCAATGGAATTGAGTAAGTAATGACTAATAATAATATTTCAATAGTTATATAGATTTGAATACTTATTCAATATTCTAATTTCAATTGTTAAAAATTTTACGTTCTATTGACATGCAACTAGCTTTAAACAATAATTAGAAATTCTTTTCAATATTCGAGAACCTTCTTTTTTAATATTTACTTTGATTTGAATCATAACAGTGAATTTTGAAGTTTTTTTACCTTAACATTTATTTAAATACGAGACTATAGTCAAAATCAATAGAAATGAATTAATTAACAAATTTTACGATTGAGATCATGCAATACAAAAACGGAACTGGATCGGATAATAAAATTGTAGCTTGTAATTGTGTATTTTTTTTCTTGAACATCACCAATCGACTCAGCACAGTCCAGAGTATCTATTAGAGCAATCAAAAACAGATGATTATAGTTTTCAGGTAGAGTTTTTCACGAAAACTTACACGTCCGTAAACTTCAAATCTGGAGCACACTTAACTTGCCCAAAAACCCTTAACGATTCCTTTTTATGACATCTTGTATTTTATTTTTTAGAAAGTATTCATTCATGTCAAAATCCACTTCTTGCTAGTTCAAAAATAATAACTAGTAGTACAACTACTACTTCAAATTCTTGGTGTCCATCTACATTTGATAATAAACGATATATACTTTTAACATTATCTAATTTAACTTATATAACACGTTTAAATACTCAATCAATATCAAAAGATATTTTTTATCATATTGAATATGCACGTGATAATCTTATTGATGAATATACAACATGGCATTCATATCGTTTATTAGATAATAAACATGAAAATATCGAATTAAATCCACCAATAATAGCTAAACATGTTCGATTATTTATTAAACAATCAAAACCAAATTTTTGTGTTCAATTAGAATTTTTTGGATGTATATTTACTGATGGTGTAGTGTCTTACAGTATGTTACAAGGTACGAATCAACTTGAAGATGACACGTATGATGGACAATATGATGAAGGTCATCGTTATTTATATGGTAAAAAAACATTTTAATTAAATAAAAATCATCATATTCATTTTATTCTTATTAAGATGGACTTGGTCAATTATCTGATGGTCAAACAGGACCAGATAATTATGAAGATCCTCGTGGTTTTCAATGGGTAAAATATTTTCGAATAAATAATTTAAAGTTTATATAATATTTTTGTTGTTTTAGGTTGGTTGGCGTAAACCACGTTCAGCAAAATCGAATTATTCCATCGGAATTTTATTTAAATTTGATACATTAAGAAATTTTTCTCGTTTAACAATTCATGTTAATAATTATTATCCAAAGAAAATTTATGTTTTTCGTTCTGTCACAATTGAATTTTTAAATAATAAAAACTCATCATTTATAACATATTATAATCAACATGATGATCAATTTGAAATGGCAAGACCAATAATGATTGATTTAGAAAATCATATTGCAACACAAATAAAAATGCATTTCTATTTCGATAATAATTATATATTAATGAGTGAAGTGACATTTGATTCATTTATTGTACCAACAAATTTAATTCTTGAAACCGAACAACAATCAAAAACAATTTATATTATTATTTGTACATTAATTCTATTCATATTTTTATTATTATGGGTTATTATTATTCTAATTCGAGGTTTATTTAGTAATAATTCAAAAAATAAAGGATATTATTTAACACCAGTACATAATCAAACGGATTCATCAGCATCAACAACATCAAGTGAAATCGATGTTGGTTCGTCACATCATCGTTATGCAACTATTAAATCTGCTCATCCATATCTTGTTAGTACTAATGGAAATGGCAGCACATCTTCTCATTATTCAAAATTACTACCAACAGCAACAACTTTATTACGAGCACCATCAAACATTCAACAAAATCATATCGAAGGTGTTTGTGGTAATAGTACATATGGTACACAAAGATTATTTACATTTGATATACATCAAAATCAATGTATACCAAGTCATAATATTACTATAGAACAAAGAATAGAAAATAGACATCAAATTCTTGGTGGTGGAGAGGTAAATAACTATATAAAATATAAAAGAGATTTGAAAATAAGGATTTTCCTAGTTTTGCATTACTTCAGTTTACAAAGAAATCTTTCAGTTTTAAATCAGAGTTAGGGATGCGCAGTTTCAGCCCTAACAATACTGACGCCGGGTTCAGTGAGCCCAGTGTCAGCGTTGTCGGTGCTGACAGTGCACAGTTTACTGAAACTGCGCATCATTAATCAGAATCTATTGAATACTAGATTTGTAGATCATGACTAAAGCATGATATACTGAAACTATTTTTTATCCGTTCAAATTCTGAATTGAATTGAGTGTTCTTAAATGAAAATAGTTTCGTTTGTGTATAACAATGTTCATTATGCATTGTAGTTTTATTGAATACTCAGTCTAGAAATATATAGTTTATCTAAAACATGATAATTGAGAAGTTTTTCTTATTAGCTTCGTTTTCATTATTTAATAATAGTTTCATATCAGTTTTTGAAGCTCTTTGAATAACACGTACAAAATCTATCTGAACATGATGAATTCCATAGATGACATGACGAATTGTTATCGAAATCTATTGTATTCATAGAATATCTATCATTAAATTCTTCCATTTGTTAAGAAAGTATACGGAATAGCTTACTATAAGAAAAATCTTCTTTTTATTTTAAAGATATGTCAAGGTATTCTACAAATCAATCAATCATCCATACCAGTAACTATTCGACGTTTACTTTCAAATGCATCAGTACAATCAAGGTAATGAAAAACAAGCTTCTAAATTCTTTCAATTAAATTTTTGTTGTTATTTAGAATTTCATTTTATAATGAAATAAGTCTTTTAACATCATTATGTCATCCAAATATGATTCATGCCTATGGTCTTTGTTCAGAACCAACAATGTGTTTATTAACTGAATCATTTGATAATTCATATATGAATCTTTATCAATATCTTCTAAATTGTAAACATGAACAACCAGAAGAAACAACACTTTATAATACAACATTATTTTTTGCAACACAAATATCATCAGCATTAACTTATTTAGAATCATTGCATATCTATCATCGTGATATAGCTGCACGAAATTGTTTAGTTTCAATCGATCTTAATATAAAATTATGTGATTTAGCAATGTGTAATGAAATATATGCAGATGATTATGTTTTAGTATCAGTTGGTAATGATATAAAAACACGTAGACCTATTCGATGGTGTGCTTGGGAAACAATTTGTTTGGTAAAAGAGAAGAAAAATATTTTTATTTTTATAATTTTTGAATTTTTTTTCGCCATTAGAATCAATTTACATCGAAATCTGATGTTTTTTCATTTGGTGTTCTTCTTTGGGAAATATTAACAGTGGTTGAACGACCATATGGTTTATTAGATGATGAACAAGTTATTTATAATTTACGAAATTTTAATCATGTATTAATTATTCCATCATATGCAGAAGATTTAACAGAATTAATTTTATCATGTTGGAATAAATATGATTATGATCGACCTACATTTTATCAATTAAATCATGTATTAAATCAAAAACAACAATTATTATCGATTAAATCTGATAGTTATCAGCAGATTGACTGAATTATTTTACTATTATTTGACATTTAATACTAACCCCGGTTGTTATCTTTTTGTTTATGCGTGTTTTTAAATAAATAAAATGAAATTAAAGTAAATCTGACATTCCATCGAAAGTACGAAAGTAAGGTTATGATTCAAATGCAACAGCAGTTCTGATGATTGCCAGGAAAACATTTGAATTAGATATTGATTTCGATCGGGCATTACATTCTAATACAACTATATTTTATGATCTTCTTTCATATCGATCTATTCAATTCTGAAGCTAAATATAAAACTAAATACAGAGTTGATCTCACAGCTCTGTAGCTTTGTTTTTAGTAAGGAAGGCCATATCAATTGTCTTCTTCAACCTTTATTAAAAGAATTAAATTAACATTCGACTTGAACGCAAATACAAAATGTACTTGAGTACACTCTAGATTTTTCTTTGCTATTGTTGTTTTTGATAGTGGATCGGACGAAAGGACAATATAAAGTCACTTCTATCATCATCTTGCCGATCCTCTATTAAAAACAACAACAGAAAATAACAGAAAATTCTTGAGTGTATTCAAGTATATTTTGTATTTGTATTGAATCTTCTTTAAAAAGACAACTACTATACTCAGGAGTGGCGCGACCGGGGAGTGACGGCGGTGTGATACCTCCTCCTCCCCAATCTTCGATAATTTCTATTTTTTGCTCGACAAAATCGGCAAATCTTCCTAGGTTTTTTATCAAAGATAATGCTGCACCCCCCAAAAATTTAAAAGATTTCGCTACACCCCCGTAAAAATTCAAAAAACTTCCTTACAGCCCACCTCCCAATGTTGACTGACTTGCGCCACCCCTGGCTATACTATTATCAATAGCTCTGCAAAAAAACGAAGGCAAATCAAATCGCAAAAAGTATTATGTTCTTCGGTAAAATGTTTTCTATAAAAATCTCTTCTATTTATTTTAATTGAATAAAAATAAAAATTACATTATGAAAGAAAAGTTCGTATTAATAAGTTTTTTTATTTATAAATTCGATGTCATAAATGATGTTTTCATTTCAATTAAAGTAAGTTTAATTAAATCTGCTAATGCTTGCGGATTTGTATCAGCACAACTTCGATAAGCACTGACACAGAATGTTGTCCTACAATAAATAAATCATTCTTATGATATATTTTTCTTTGTATCTTACGCATCACTACTGATCCGATAAAAAACTCCATAACCATTCAGACACATTGGTGATGTTCCACCGACTGTTGTAGTAAAACCAGCACAACTTGTCGATAAAATAAAATTACCATTTCCACCACTAAATATAAATCAATCATTTGAAACGAATGAAAACTTTGGTTTTACTAGTACCTCTTAATCCACGATGGATCATTTGTAAGTTCGAATGATTTTCCGGTTATATTTGCTATCATACTTAATCCAAATAAATGACGATCACAACCTTGATTTTCCGATGCTTCAAACATCAATTCTTGATGACGATTAGCAGCATGTAAAAATAATTTTCTTCTATCTTTTTCCTAAATAATATTTTATACTATTCAAATGGATATAAAAATTAACTATTACTGTAAATTGATCTTTTTCAATAGTCATTGAACGACACCATGCAATTACTTCTGGTGAACAAGTTCGTGATGTTTCAGTTCTACCACGATAGAAACGTCGTGTTGCAGCTGTTTCATATGTTGGTGCAGGTTTATAATTATGTAATTTAAAATAAGCTAATTGAAGACATAACTGAAAGAATGTATCTGGATGAATACGAACATATTGTTTAATATCTTCTTTTGTACATTGTTCTACATTAATTACTAAAACTTCAATATCATCAGCTAATTGAGAAAATAACGTAGTTGCACGATTTATGGAATTTAATATATATGTATCGGAAATAAATCGAAGTTCTTGGACAGTTTTGCCATCATAAGAATAAGCTGATTTTGACCATGAATTTGTTTTCTCAAATGAACCAATAAGATATTCTACATGATCACCAATTTGTAATGGAATACTACCTTCGAAAGCAGAATGCTATATAGAGAAGATATTTGTATAAAATTTGATTGTAAAGATATATATATTTACATCACTGTTAGTTACAACAAGACCATTTCGTGTGATAATATAAACAATTGATCGATCAAACCAACGTGAACGAGGATTTTTTAACATGCCAATATGTGCAAGCTAAATATTTGTATTGTTATATAGCTAATACATGTTAGAATTCATAGATAGAAGTAACGATTTTTTGATTTTTTTTTGTTATAAACTATGAACTGTTTGAATGATCTAATACAACTATCAATATAGGGAAATTTTGTGGTTGTGCTATTCAGAAGTTATATTCATTGAATTCACAATCCTAGTTACCTCTGTAAAATTTTCTGGATTATCATCATCAAGTGCAAACACAAGTAATGCTTGTTCAATAATTTGAAGATTTCTTTTATTTTGTTCATCAATTTGACATAAATGATCACGTGTCTAAAACTCATTGAAATTAAGATTAACGAAAAAATATTGATTTTTATATACTTCTGCCCATTCATCCCGTGGCAATGCAGTTAATGCACCTAATCCAAGTCCAATAGTTTGATCACTTCGGTGACTAATATCTTTTAATCTTTCATGAATTTCAGGTGGTGTTAAAAGTCTTTTTGATTCATATAAATCAAATGTATATATATGACCATTACGAATAACTATAACATGAGTTGGTGGAGATTTTCCATCTTCAGAAACTATTCAATTAGAAAATTGATATACAAAAACAAGATTTTTCAATAAAATCAAACCAGTTCGAAAACAACTAACTAATTCATCACATTCTTTATATGGAATTCGACATGTATTAAAAAAATGTTTTAATTGATACATAGTCAATGGATGTTTACCCACATATGATATTGGATAACGTTCTCTTAAGAATTAAAATAAATTAATATTTTTTTTCCGAAAATATCTTGTAATTAAATATACTCGCGAATTGTTTCAAAGACAAGAGCACATGCATACATAAGTTTAGATGTTCGTTCAAGTTGTGAATCGATTTCGGGTGATTGTAAACAATTAAAACCCATCATATTAATAATTGGTGCAATTGGTAATCGACATTTCAAATATATTTCTTCATCCCACCATCGTGCTAGCTAATAGAATTGATAAATAATCATATTATTAGACTCGATATAATTATTAGCAAGCTGATGAGTATAGTTTGTTTTTATTTATCTTACCCAATTTCTTTCGCGTTGTTTTTCAATGTTAGTTTTTAATTGTTCATGTAATTCTCGTCCATTTCCTCTAGCAAACTGTTCAACAATTTGTTTAGTTTGATCATATTCATTATCATTCGCAACAGCGCGTACTAAAGATACAGATGTATATGAAAGTTTGTAAGTATCTCTTTTATGTGCTTTTTATCTTTACCCGAATCAAGATAACGTTCAAGTGTATGTTCTAATGTTGGCAATGGTAATGATGGAAGTTTATTATCATATTCAAATGTTTTCTTCATCATTTGTTTTGATAAATGAATATATGAGTTTAATCAATGCGTATTTATTTATTTTAAAAGAAAAAGATGAATTCATAGATAACATAAAAGATGCATAGCTTTATCTTTTCTTTATATCTATCACGTGCATATTATGTTAAACATAAAAAACAAAATTATTGCTCTTGTAATACGTCGATGTCATTAATATGATGATATTCATCGCAGTGGCGGATTGAAGAGGGTGATCGCCCCCCTTCGGAATTTTTTACAGCAGAAATAGGTTCACACTACTTCAATTGGACTCAAAAAATAGCTTTTAGCCAAAATCGCCCCCCCCCCCTTCCAAAATTCTAGATCCGCCACTGATTCATCGGCAACTATTCATTGTCTTTGCTATTGACAAACATAAAAAGAAGTGATTTTAAGACAATGACGGAATTGTATTATTATTAGAAACTCTAGTGAGAGCTTTATCGAGTATAGTACTAGATTATTATATTAAACCATCTACGTTGAATTGCAAAGAATCCGTTACATTTTTCTTTTTATAATTAAATTTCCCAAAAAAAAATTTTTGACAAGTCTCTTTCTTTATATTATCACCAATAATTAATTTTCTTGAAAAAACAAATTCAACTAGCGCCATCTGTGGATTCAGTCTTGGTTGGTTATCTTTCGTTAACGATGGATAGGAATAAAAAGGAGAACTCAACCTCAGCAAGCAAAGATAGAAGAAGAAGAATAATACTAAATAAATAAACATATCAGACTTTTCTTTTTTCGTTTTTTTTACTTATTTTATAGATCATGATTTAATAAATATTAATTAATTTTATTTAATTAAAATATGTGATTTGAATTTTAATCCAGAACAACAAGAAAAAAAATCATGTGGAATGAAGAATTTTGGTTACCAAAAAATACAACTTGGAATGATTTTGTTGAACTTAGACAAAAAGGTATTCGTATACCACAATTTCATGATCTTTTATATGTTTATCCATTGGCCGGTGTACTTTATATAATGAGAATTTTATTCGAACGATATATTGCTCAACCAATTGGTCGATCAATTGGTATAGATGATTATAAAAAACATCCTACACGTATAAGTGCATTAGGAAAATTTAGTGAATCATTTTGGCGTTTCGTTTTTTATTTAAGTATATTTATCTATGGTCTTATTATTTTACAAGATGTAAAAAAACACTCAAACTTTAAATTTAATAAAATTTTTATTTTCTTTTTTTTTGTATTTAAGAAATCATGGTTATCTGATACAAGAAATTGTTGGTTAGATTATCCAAATCATCCATTAACAAGTGATATTTTTGGATATTATATGATAGAACTTGCTTTTTATTGGTCATTACTTTTTTCACAATTTATTGATGTTAAAAGAAAAGATTTTTGGCAAATGTTTCTTCATCATATTGCAACAATAGCACTACTTTCATTTTCTTATATTGTCAATTTTGTACGTATCGGTTCATTAGTAGTTGTTATACATGATTGTGTTGATTATTGGCTTGAAGTAAGAGCTTTAATTGAATTAAAAAGATTTATATGAATTTCGTTTTTGGGTTTAAAGGGTGCAAAAATGGCAAAATATGCAAAAGCACAAAAAATATGTGATACATGTTTCGGAATATTTGCACTTATGTGGTTTATAACACGTTTATGTTACTTTCCGTATAAGTAAGTACAATAGTTAAATTAAAATTATTGTATTTTTCGAGAAAACTTCCAATTAGGAAAGGAATGTTTGTTAATCGTAGAAATTTTGAAACAAATTTCGTTATCAATAGATAAGATATTATAGTACGAATAGGTATTTTAATATATATAGAAGTACTATGAGGTTATCTTTGATTGGTATGTAACATGTTTCAATTGAGTATAGAATGATGTACTCATTAATTTCGTTTGATATGTATCTGTCAGAATTTTTTTCGTGACCGATAAGCATTTATTTTCGAAAGTATGACTCATATAATTCAAGGTCTTCAAAGAAACGTGATGTTGTTCTAGGTCTCGTTTTGAACAATATATGACTTGAATAGATAATGGAATTCATAAAATTTGCTAGCATCAATATAATAATATTCGACTATAATTAAGTTAGACAGATGGCATTGAATAGACTTTCTATCAAATCAAAGAAATTATAATACGATATATAGTAGTATAATTCTTAGACTTATTATACTATACATATATTGTTTATATAAAAACGTATAATATTTTCAGATTCGAATTCATCTTACTTAAATAGAAATATTAAATCTTCCTATTTTGTATAGATATCTTACACTTATGATTAGCGAAATCCTTTTAATAAACAATAATCATTCCATGCGATATTATTCACTCTATTAAATTCTGAATTCGAATTACCTTTTTAGAAAGAGATCTTCTTCTTATAGAAGAATATTATTTTCAAGTGTAATGGGTATGATTTTATAACTCTTTCATTTGTATAAATTAAAAAACAAGACGTTTCTTCTTTATCTGATTGTATTTTATTTACAATAGATAAATAAGAATACATTTTAAAACAAAATAATATTAACTCTATATTTAACTAATTAATAATTGTCTTTGTATTCTATCATATTTAGAGTGTTATATACAACAACATTTGAAGAATTAAATATCCTTGGCTTATTTCCTGCTTATTATGTATTCAATGGGCTCTTAATACTTCTTCAAATTCTTCATTATTACTGGTTTTATCTAATTTGTCAAGTGGCAATTACAGCATTTCGAGCTGGAGAAGTATATAATAAGAATTTAAATTGATATATATATAATTTGTAAAATATTTAATCTAGGTAACAAAAGATGGACGAAGTGACAGTGAAGATAGTGATAGTGAACAAACAACTAAAGCAAGTGCAGTTCGGAAAGACAAATGATTTACTTTATTCTTTTTTTTTCCTGATAAAAATTATTTATCTCGTTCTTTATATACATATACTTATTCGTAAAAACAAATGAATGATATGAACATTTTAATTTTCTTGTTTGAAAAAAAACAAAACTTTCGTAAAAACAAAATTACATTCTTTCTTTTTTAACATTTGCTTCTTGTTTCTTTTTTTTTCTTTTGATAACCAACAATCATTCAAACACAAAAAACAACAACAAAAGAGATTATAATGTGCCTTTTTCTTTTTTGTTAATATTTATATAAAAGACACATGAAGAGAAAAGAAGCCGGTGTCTTTGTTATATGTGTGTGTATCTTATCTACTACTGTTCTTCTTATTCTAATTGATTTGTTATAAAAGTCTCGTTGTTTTTTTTTGCAAAGTTTATATATGTTTTTTTGTTCAGAGAATGATAAAGAGAAAAAAAAGACATGCATGTGTGCATGTATAGTAAATTTGTTTGTATTGGATGTTGAATAATCAAACTAAAAAAACATTTTTATTAAATTTTTTAAATAGATCATATTCAATCGAATGGTTTCAATACTACCTAATTAATTTTATTGTTATTGACAATAGCATGATCATTAAGCGGAAGAAAATATTTTTAAGTACCTATTTATGAGTACTACGATATACTATAAGTAATGAAACTATTTTCATCTTAAGAAAAAAGAATAAATGGAAATCAGAATTTATTGTGATCGTTTTATGTTTGTAAAGCTTAAAAAAATTTCGTTTAAAATGATATTAAAGTCGTTTTTGGTAAAAAAAAATGTCGAGTAATATCTATTTAATTTATTTGTATATGAAATATAGTCTTTGCTATTAATAACTCTAAATTTTTTTATTAAATGTCACGTATAAAACTATGAAATTGATTGACATAGAAAAAAGAATGTTCCTATTTCAGGGATTACTTGTCAATAGACGAACTTTTCTAATAATATGTAATAAATGAATGAGTACCACTTGTATTTTACAATTATAAAATAATAATAAGGTAGAAATAAAAAGCATTATTTTACCTTGATTGTAGAAAATCGCAAGAATATTTCCTACTATTACATTACTCTTAACAAATTGATTCTGAATCAAAACTAATTATTAATTTTTTGTATATAAAATCATTTTCAATTAAGACGTTGCTAACTAATGAATTTACGAATAGAAACTATGATATTCTTTGTCGATACAATATTTTATATTGAAATGTTCTAATTTAATATTATACATTTGCAATATCTATAATATAATTCCTAAGATCAGTTTCATAATTTTACTATGAGCATCTATTCTTAATATAAATGTTACATAATTATTTATCATCATATTAAAAAAAACGATAATTAAATAATAAAATCGTTATTTTTTAATAATGTGGATAGCGTAAAAATCTATTGTATTTTATATTATATAAAATTTTGTTTTTCAACAATTATTATTCATAAAAGATTCTATTCATTATATGAATTAATATAATGCTAAGAGCATTTTGTCATCTTCCTACACAAGTATCAAATGGTATGTAGGAGAGAAGAAAAGAAGAAGAAGAAGACAATTGTCTTGGGGAAAACTACTTATTTAAATATGATTTCTTTTTTCTACTTAAATTCATAAAATATTCATCTTCGTACCACACTATATCTTTCTAAAGTTAGAAAATATAATTGCGTGTAAGAAAATTTATCTATTAATATAGACGGATTTTTATCAGGAGAATGACTAGTAGTAGGTGCCAATCACTAAGGATCAACGACTTTATTAACATGCATATAAAAGAAAAGAAATTATTCTATTTAAATACGTCTACCACGCATACTTTATATACAGACATTAAATAAAATCGAGAAGAAAGGTAGGAAATAACAACAAATAATTTTTTTCTCTCTAGTAAGCTTCAAGCATATATGTTATGTAGTATAAATAAAA